>QZGG01000086.1:0-294542 GCA_006409495.1 Sedum album
ATATGACACTTTGTCAGAATATCTTAGTTATACTCATTGAAATGCTTAGATTAGTCACTTCAGTTTAACTTAAAATAGAAAGACTAACAACTACTGAAAACCGTAATTTTAACATTAAAATACAAACGCTAACAACTTCTGTAATGTAAAACACTAACAACTCTTAAAACCGTTAAGTTTTCATGAAACATAAATGTTTGATGAACCATTTGTTCATTCTCAATATTCTCAACTTGTGTTTTCTTTCTCTTGGACCATTTTGTTTACAGATTGATTGCAAATAAATATACTAAATATTAAATTGTGTGAGGCATTCAATGCATTCACAGATGGTTCAACATATTTTGCATTGCTTAATTATGTTATGGTTCTCATATTTTCTCAATTAATAGAAGTTAGGGTTTTTTTAACAAAAACCCCGTATAATAGGATGCTTTTACATGAATCATCCATTTAATGAAAATTTAAAATATATCATCCATATAATTTTTTTCGTTTTACTTTTCTCGCAGAGTTAATGAAAGTTAGGAGGGGCGGTTGAAAAGTAACAGAAAGGATGATTTTTGTTAAAAACCATAAAATTTATGTATAATTCATATTTTTCTCAAATAATAAAATTAATATGTCAGGAGTGGGATTTGAACCCACGCCCTTTCGGACCAGTACCTGAAACTGGCGCCTTAGACCGCTCGGCCATCCTGACTTATGATGTGACTTACAATATGCCATATTAATTCAAGTATCACAATTTGAATTTTGATATATGTACTAACCCTTTAACTAACATGAATTTATGATACCATTCATCAATCCACAAAAAACTTATTATAATATTAATTAATAATGAGCATTGGTGACTATGTTACTTTCGAGTATGGAGTAGGGACCTATTGACATTAATTTAACAAATGCCAACTCGATGAATGCATGCAACATGCTTAGCTCATAATCTGTACTTCCTAAACTCTAAACAACTAATGCCCTTCATCATAATCTGCACCACATACATTATTACTATCATTATTCATACTACTGTTCAATCACGTTTGACCACTTCATATATCAAAACTATGTAGCAGTCAGCAACGATCTTCGCCATGAAGAGGCTTGTGCTCGACACGTGGTTCAGAAGGGTCCACGCCACGTCGAGGTGAATCACTTCAGATTTGCAAACCTAATGGCCTAAATAATGAGCGTACTTGTAGTTCCATTCCATTTTGAATGGTACGTAGTGGACCAAGCGTACAGCCTTTTATTCATGAAAAATAAGTTATTCTCTTGCCATTACATTACAAACAAACGACGATTATTATTACTTTTGTCATTCATGGATTTGTTGACATATTAATCTTATCTAAAACATTATCAAATAAATAACACATTTTTTATATATTTAGACCCATCTGCGCCACCAAAATCATCATACATTTCAATATGGAACAATGCTAGAAACATCTAACATTATAAAAATTCATAGGAATAGGACATCGATATAGGAGTTCGGTTCCTTTCCGACCCCAATGCATATTTTTATTTGTGCATTTCGCTACACGACAAACTATTTGCACAAAACGACAAAAAAATAAAAGTGCAAATCGTGAATTGTTGGATCAAATTGATCCAGCGGTCCGATTGCCGGATCGCAGATGAAGAGATGGGTTGCAAATGATCGATTTCTCAATATAAATTTATTGAACAGTCGTCAGTGTTTATAGCAAAACTCTTATAATATTGATTTGAAATTAATATTCGCAAAAAGTTAATGTAGAAGACACTCACACTCTTAAGTTTAAACATTCTCCTTAAACCTTTTCCCCACGTAAAAGTTATTCCATTATTATATCACACTTAACTTTGAATCTTTCATTAGAACATGCAAGGAGTAACGTTTGTCCCTATTCTAAGTCTTTTTTTAGCTTCTTTAATTTACCTTTATGTATAAACTTACTCAACTTTATATTCAATTCATTTTTTATATAATTCCTCTCATTTTATTTAATGTAAATACTATTTACGCACGTAATCCTATTTACAATACCTTTAATAAATAATCATATTAAATTATTAATAAACATGTTGATCCGGCTAATTCGGCTCGGCTCGGCTGATCGGGCATTGACCTTTCCGGCTTTCCGTCCACAAAAAACTTGCTGACATGGATATATATTAACCGTCGATTAAAACGACACAGTCTCATCCTACGGTAGAGATTATCTCACACGGCACACGTGCGAGAGACATCGAGCTCTGTTCGTGTCTAACCTTTTATACCCATTTCGCATTTTTCAGAAACCGAAGCGCATCGGATCGTCCAATCTCTCTCTTCTTCTTCTTCTTGCAACGAATTCTGAGTTTTTGAGACTTTTCGTCAAAGACTGGAAAAAGGTAGACGAGAATCGCAATAGAATGTTTTTCATCTTTTTCATTAATTCCGGCATAAAGCTGTCTTCAACTACCCAATCCGTGTTTCTGGTTAAAAAGATGGAATCTTGTTTATGGGTTTTGGTTGATTGGTTGAAAAGTTTCGAACTTGGATTCTGGAGTCGTGTTTGGGTTCAGTTTAGGGTTTAGGGTTTGGTGTCTTATGTTGTCTTTTGTTGTTTTATTTGGTGTAGTGGATTGAATCTTATTTTAAGGTAAACGCGAATTTCATGTGGTTTTGGTTTCTGAGAACGATTCAAACGAAAGCTTCTAAATGTTTATTGTAAGCTCATCAATTCAAATCCTTGTTTTAAGGGACAGAAGCCATCTGTATGTGTCTGCATATTATGAGATGTGTTTGTTTCTCCTTTGGATTAAAAGGTTGTTTTTCTTTATATCATGAAAGTTTATCAGGTTTGGTTTTAATTAGGAGAGTTTTGCAGTTGTTTTTTGGTTTTTGAAAATTCTTGATGGCGAAAAAGGTGTCTGGTTTTTATTTGGGTTCAGTTTTGTAAGGCTGTTATAAGCAATTCACAGAAACTTGCTCTGAATGGTATTGGGTTCTTTGCAGTTGCTCTTGCTTCTAGATGTTGGACTGTAGTGTGGTGTATCTGTTTGAATTGCTTCTCTTTATGTAGTTTCAGTTGAATATGGAGTTCGTAGAATTTGTTGCGTTTCTAGAAAAATAAGAGGCTTGATTGATTTCGAATCTGTTGGTTTTGGACATTTAGAGGCTCTTATTCATGGTTAGAGCACCTTCCTTTGGTTTTACAACTAATGATAGATTTGGCAAGATTTTTTGGGTACCTGTGATGTCTCTATATGGGTTATAGTTATGAATCGATGTGAATGATGTGTGAGTTAGTGTTGTAAATCTGTACGATTGTTGGTATGATTGATTAATGAAGTCTGATGTGATCCTTCCAACCATCCCATCCCTAATTATGTAATGATAAGTTGGTTGGATCGGATAGTTTGCCTTCGTGTCTAAATTGCGAATTTATTATGTTCCTTGGCAGGCACCGTGTCGTAGTTACTTAATGGCTGAATACTCTGGCAGAAGAGGTACTGATGCGCTTGGCATACCTAAGAGAGGCTCTCGGCTTGTTTCCAAAGAGAGTACTAAAATTAGGGATCAGAATATTCAGTACTGTAATCGTATTGGATGCAGTGGCAGATTGAGTTCTGCAAGAAGTACACGGAATGTGAATTTGGATAAGACGAAAATCGTGAAGCCATCATCATCTAGGTGCTCCACGTCTGACAAGCAGATGACTGTGAATCCCACCAAGGTAGTGGCAAAAGTTGCTACTTCTGTGAAACCATCGCGGGGACTTCGTAACAATTCTCCATCAGAAACAGCTTCGTCTGTTAGCAGACGCGATTGTAGTAGTAGTGATGGGAAAGAGGCTGCATTTGCAACTACCAACCCTTCTTTGCCTGGTGTGCTTCATCAAAGAAAATCTCAGATTGACGAAAGTACAATGATGGAAACTGGTAGCCCTAGTGAAGGACCAAACGTAAGACCTAAGAGGAACTTTCTAAAGAAGTCGGCATCAGTAGCTGGCTCTAATCTTACCGGTTCGAAAGGTTCCAGGGGATTTAAAAGCGCCTCTGAGTTATCTAGACCTAATAGTCTTACATCAAGGCCTGGTTCAAGATACTTAAGATGTAGTTCTGTTCCAACTGTCGAAACCTCAGATTCCGCCACCAGCACCAGGAAACCATTGTTGAAAAGGAGAAGTTTTGAAGAAGAAAGCAGTTCCTCTTCAAAAGCAAAGCAGCCAGCGATAGATGAGAATACACGAAATCTCAGCTCGCGAAGTGGCGTCTCTATATCTGAGAGGAGACAAGCCAGGCGTTCGCAGACAAGTCTTATGGATAATGCGAGCCCCTTGGCTAGGGCTCGTAGGTCAGATACCTCTACATCCCGGCGTCCACCACAGCTGTCTCTGCGTGAATCTTCTACAAATCAGTACATGCGCCGGTTTCCATATTTATTTTCTACTACCAGTCGTCCTCATAGAACACTAAATTTCTCTCCAAATACAACTGAAAGCTCACGCGGTATAAGTTCAACTAGCTCTTCAGAAAGTGCCCGTGCAAGTAATCTGATAGGCTTCAGACGCTTAAACGTAGACGGAATTGCTGAGGTAGCATTTCTGTTTTGTCGCTCATAAATCTTATTTAGTTGACCTTTATCAAATATCTTAAATGAATTTAAATACATATTGCAGATGTTATTGGCGCTCGACCAGATTGAGCATGATGAAGAAATCTCGTTTGAGGTAGTTCATCTTTATACAGCGCATTTCTTATCAGCCTTCAGGAATTCCAAATAATTGTTTATATTATACTTTCCCTGCAGCAATTACTTTCTCTGGAATCAAATCAAATTCTGAACGGCTTGAGTTTCGATGATCAGCATAGAGACATGAGACTTGATATAGATGGCATGTCATATGAGGTATGATAAAAATATCCCTTTTTTCATTGGTAAAAGGCCTCCTCGGACTTTATCTGATTTGTGTTGCGATCTGTATCAGGAATTACTTGTTCTAGAAGAGAGAATGGGTTCAGTAAGTACTGCACTGTCCGATGATGCATTAGCTAAAAGCATAACAAGAGCACATACGACGCAAGTTTCTCAAACATGAATGAAAGTGAAGATGACATCAAGTGCAGCATTTGCCAGGAAGAATATAATGCTGGAGATGAAATGGGTAGTCTGCATTGCAAGCACAGCTTCCATGAAGAATGCATAGATCAATGGTTGCGACAAAAGAACTGGTGCCCTATCTGCAAATCCTCCGTAGCCTCTTCGTCTTCCTAGCTATTTCAGGTTTGTTCTTTTTAGACAACAGTCTTACTCTAGACATGCTCCTGTTTGCACTCATGTACATTGCACAAATATGCTTTGACCTCAGTCAATAACTCTGGTACATAGGGTCACTGGTATTTCAGATTCATAATTTGTATTACAACTTAATCTGCATTCATATACAATAAAAATCTACAATTCAGTTCATAGTGTTTGTATACTCTTCACTGCCATTGCCCACCGGATTCAACTGCATTCCACTTCTTTACCGAGTTCAGTCCAGTAGCATGAATATGACAGCAGCTGATCCTACAGCAACTGTTTTCTTGGTCCTGGCTTTGGCGAGCTCATGGTCATTGAATTTGCATATTGGTATGCGTAGAAGCTAGAAGCAAAAAAAGTAGACAAGCAACACGTTACAAATTTCCATCCATAGGGAGATGGTATTAAAACTTTAAAGCTCAATACAGGAGCTCAAATTAAATTGAAATGCGAATAGAAGATGAAAAGCATGCACACATGACAACCACCAAAATTTCGATACTGAACAAAGTATTAACTTACTCATGTTCAATGCCATATATTAAACAAGGGTTGCAGAGAATAGATATTTCGGCCCTGTTGTCGTCCAAACATACTCCTTTCACCCGAAGGCGTATATGTGGCTGGAAGATTGGATCTGTATAATTACCATTTTGGGATGTCAATTGTTAAAAATCAGTCTCAAGGAACAAAACAAAGCAACAATTGATCCCCAAAAGCTATGCAACAAATTTACCAAAATAAGTTTACATGTATTTGAATAACTTACTCAACGAGCACTAACAGATGGAAATTATGCAAACAGAGCTAACCTTTTCAAGCAGCGCCACCTTATGAGCTTTAAAAGAAATGACGCAAGGGATGGTTTTTCAACAGCCAGACATCAGATCTGCCCTAAATGTGCTAACAGCAGACAAATATGCCTACAGTTGCATGCCAATAATAAAAAATGCTAATTTAGACTAAACAAAAAGTATTTAAGCAAATATGCCTACATAGAAAATGAGAAGTTGCTAAAATTCAGACATTATGATTTACTAAAATCAACAAAACGGTATACATATTACAGCTAGTTATAACTGATCAACTTAAACTATTTCAATTTGTTAACCAAATTTAAGACTTTGATAAACCTAATAAGTTAAAATCCCCACACAGAAGAAGGGTCAAATAAAACGTCTAAACTAACTATGATAATTAAAACTATTAGTCATTAGTGCACAATAAAATTTGAGTTAGATTGTTTTATAGACTTAATTGTTAACCTTTTGATTTATTTAACTTTATCTTCGTCTCATTAGTAAGATGGTAAAATTGGAAAAAATTGGCTTCACCTTAGTAATCGGTAAAAGGGGTCTTGTGTTTTAAATATAGTAAGGATACCGAAATGAAAAGGCTGATAGAGGAAACATAAGTTATTACTAACTCCATTTGAGACACTCTCATGTTTATTTAAAACATGGAGAAGACAATCGAAATATAACATGAAGTGCAAATGGGCTTACCTTATGACCAGCAACACCAAAATTTTGTAGCACATCTGTCTTGAATATCCTTCCATCGCCTGTAAATTACATCAGAAGCTATCAGATCAACACAGTGGCAAGAATCTAAATGAAATTTTAAGATACAACAAGGAAGTCAGAAATGGACATACAATTAGCCCAAAGCCTATGCTCTTCACTTGCATTCTTCGTGAGAATCGCAGATACTTGCATTAAAGACATTTGTCTTTATCTGACTTGATTGAAGAAACTAAGGCAGATTATCGGTTTCGAACAAATCAAGGCTGCTCGAAGAAGCTGACATGAAGCACATCACATAAACTCTGAAGTATGTGTGAGTCTTATTCGGTAAATTGATCCATATTAATCTTCTCTAATAGCAAAGGCCAGTCTCCTCCAAGCTGTTGAGGATTCAACTCCATTGCAGCTTTAAAATCAAGCATCGACATGGAAGAAAAGGATCCCTGTTCTGGCAGCATTTCAGGACCACCATTACTTTGCATATAATGAGGATTACTTGGCAATAGTCCATTCAAAAGCTTGTTTCGGATCTGCTGCTTCTGAGAAGCTTGTTTTGCGCTACCTATTCCTGACTTTCCACCAACGAGTCTAACACAGGATGATATCAACCTTTTCAAGTACAAATCAAGTCCGTTATTCAAAATATTCGCACATTCCAAAGACACCCCTTCGAGACCTTGAGCAGCTGCTATTTGTTCCATACACTTCTGCAATGATTCTGTATTGGGTAAACTACAATTACCAGAGCAACTGCCGACATTGTTACTAACACCTGCAGCTGGAATGGGTTTTTGGGACCCACCAATACTAAATCTGCAAAATGGTATTCCAAGAGGTGCATGAAGGGGATATCTAGACAATCCATCTATACATGATGCATCTTTGACATTTAACGATCCCTGTAGACCAAATCCTTCTTTAGGCCTGTGAATTGACACTTCCAGTTGCCTCATAGGTGGTTCAGAGAAGCCATGTGACAGCTGTACAGGCAGTTGGTAACCACTTTGAGTAACGTTAACATCCCCATTTTCTTTAACAATCCCACCATTGCTATCGTTCGTGGCAGTAGCCAGATGCGACACTTTTTCCAACTTTCCATTAGAGCCAATCAAACCATGCTGCTTCTTAAGCTTATGCCCATGGATGCTAGTCCTACTCTTCTTAGGGGACACCACTCCATTCGACCAACGTACGCCTTGCGCTAAACCGGCATAACTACTAGGCTTGCATCCATTCTCAATTGTTGGTTTTGCAGCAGGATCATCAGCCTCACAAGCAGGAGGAGGAACTTTCCCATCACAAGCATTCTTTAAAATAGAGCGAATCAAATTATTATGCAAGGATAGATTCCCCTTGCCAATGACCCGCGCACACAGCTTATCAAACTCATTCTTACTCAACTTTTGAGTCAATAATCTACTCAAATAATAAAAGTACTGCCGCGATCTCTTCAACCCAATCCTCTTCACAATCTCTCCTTTCAAATCCACTAAATCAATCCTTGAACTCTGCTGCTGCTGACGCTGCATCTCTCAACTTCATATACTGTACACACCACAACCAAAAAAGCAAAAAACACCAAACCTACACAACATCTGCAATTCTAAGTAGCCCTATGTGCTTCCTCCAAACCCTAACACCCAAAATCCAAAAATCCCACTCCAACCCTACCTCTCAAAACCGTAATCACGGATCAGCTCCAAAACTGCGGACAAAGCACAACACGACACAAAATCACAAAACCAAAATTAAAAGAATAAATACAACAATCAAACCCTATTCAATCAGCAAATCGCACACTACACCACACAGTCACGCACAAACAGGATCGCAAATAACTCAACCCAAATATCAAAATCCAACAACACCCACCTCCCAATTTCGAAACTTCAACCAAATTCAAACGCGTCTTACCTAAAGGAAGGAGCTTGATTGCGTGTCGGAGTCGGGAATGGTGGGGGACGTGCTGCTACCGATGCTGGTAGGTAAGAAAACGAGGGTAAATTAACGTTGGCAATGGATCGAAGATTTACAAGAAAGTGAATAAATTTGATTGATTGAGGAGATTTGGAGAAAGGAGGTGTCGATTCTTCAGAGATCGGTCGCTACTCGTAGCTGCTCGGATGTTGGAATTCTGAGAAATTAAGAAGCAAAAAGTAGAACAAAATTCAACAACAAAAACACTTTCTTTGCTTTGCTCTTATTCGTGTTCCTCTTTCCTTTTTCGTCTCGCTCTCTGGTCGTATTTTTTATTTATTTTTAATGTAATTTAGGATTTTAAGGTTTGGCCTTTTTGGATTTATTTTGTAGTAATGGTGTCAACTTATTCAGATTTTGAGTGTATAGAAATTGAATTCGGATGTTTATTGTTATTTTTACGATTATTTTCTAAAATATCAATTAGAATTGGATTCTGAGCGAACTCGAGTTATTGACGTAGTCAGGAGTGCAATTGAAAGACTTTATAGTTAGATGGCAGTTTATTGTTACGGTGTGTTTAGCATGGGTATGCTCAATTTGCTGAGATTGTTGGCTTGGCAGTTAATATGGTTAAGATTGAGATGTAAAGATTCAAAAGATGTATTCAAATAGTTTCCTATTTGAGCATGATTTAGTTCAAGCTAGTCTTACAAGGATAACTTGTTTGATTCGAGTTTGAGCGTTGAATACTTATGAACTTTGAACCTCCCGCATTGTGTCGAACTGGAAGATTCGAACTCAAAAATCTGTCTAATCTTGTGCTCATGTCCATCCACTCGACCAACCATTTTGATGCAATGCAAGTGCATCTCTATTTTACTGTTTGAATTGAATTACACACTAAATTTTTACTGGGCTTGAGGGCTCAAGAGACTAGGCTTACTCAGTCCAGCCCGGCCCAGTTTCAATCTCATTGTGGAAAACCCTACCAGAGTACTTAAATCTTCTCCGCACTGCAATCCAAAACCCTAACCGGGCTCGAATTCCAAAAAAAGCCTCCCAAATTCGACCCTTCACAAGTTGTCGACGTGTACGTCCGCGTCACCGGAGGCGAAGTCGGTGCTGCATCCTCTCTAGAACCAAAAATCGGACCACTAGGTCTCTCTCCAAAAAAGATCGGAGAAGACATCGCCAAAGAAACCGTCAAGACTGGAAAGGACTCCATGTCACAGTCAAACTCACTTACTCACCGGCTAAAATCGTCAGGCGAAAGTCCGGTCGTTCCATCTGCTGCTGCCTTGGTGATCAAGGCGCTGAAGGAGCCGGAACGTGACAGAAAGAAGACTAAGAATCTTAAGCATAATGGGAATAAATCGATTGGTGATGTGATTGAGATTGCGAAGGTGATGTGGCTAAGGATTTGCAAGGGACTGTTAATGAGATTTTAGGGACGTGTGTTTCGGTTGGATGTACTGTCGACGGGAAGGATCCTAAGGACGTGCAGGAGGAGATTGATAATGTTGACGTTGAGGTTCTGCAGGAGTAAGTTACGAGCTTTTTGGTTATTTGATTCCCAATGCTTCGGCGTCTTTTTGATTTGAGTTATAGTTGAAGACATTCGAGATATTAATTTGGTGGGATTTTGCGCAATTCCCTTGGCATCGACATTTATCATTTGTGCGTTTTGCGGTGAATTTCTTTGTTGTGTTGTGCGCAACGCAATTGCAAAGTTAGTTCACACATCTACATCTCAAGTGTATCTTGAACCCTAAGCAAAACCAAACCTTTCACTCAACACCTTTCCGACATCACCAAATTCTTACTCAACCTTATCATCATGCATCTGCATTCCCATCCTCAATAAAGACAACCTCAACACCTCTCCAAGCACCAAACTTAACAAGAAACCATGAGCAACCTCATCATCTTCCTTTGCACCTTTCTTGCTCTCCTTGCCATCCAATCCACCATAACCTCAGCTCAATCCTCAGCACCAGCCCCAACCCCCTTGGGCCCGACCAACGTCACTAAAATACTTGAAAAAGCTGGCCAGTTCACTGTCCTGATCAGGCTGTTGAAGAGTACTCAACTAGGCGATCAGATCAATACTCAGTTGAACAACTCAAACCAAGGGATAACCATATTTGCTCCAACTGATAATGCCTTCTCCAGCCTTAAATCCGGCACGTTGAATTCTCTAACTGATCAGCAGAAAGTTCAGCTGATCCAGTACCATGTTATCCCGACATTTTTGTCAACTTCACAGTTTCAGACTGTAAGTAACCCGTTGAGGACACAAGCTGGAAACAGCAATGCTGGTGAGTTTCCTTTGAATGTCACTACCTCAGGAAACCAAGTGAATATATCCACCGGCATTGTGGACACCACAGTTGCAAACACTATTTATACCGACGGCCAGCTAGCAGTTTATCAGGTCAGTGAATCAACATTAAGTTTCACATTTTCTATTTGTTAAAAATCTGTATATTTAAATGTGCTTGGTTTCAGGTGGACAAGGTGCTTCTTCCATTAGGAATATTTGCACCAATGTCACCAGCCCCAGCTCCAGAACCAACCAAGACTAAAAAGAAGGGTATTGGAGCTGCAGATAGCTCCAGCGATACAGCGGACACTTCTGATGCAGATGTCGGTTTCCTTTCCATTTTCAAGCTGGCCTTCAGTTTAACAGCTATTCTGTCTGTACCATTTTGCATATGATCAGTGCTTTGTTGTGTTTTTGGTGAGTTGGGCAATGTCATAATTAGAGTAAATCTTAAATTCTTGAGAATAGTCTCAGATTGAATGTTATTTGATGCCAAAATCCACAAACATTGACTTGATGTTGAATTTTTAAGGAATCCCAAATGCATTACATTTTGTTAACAGTAAGTTGCTGGCCTTTGAGCACCAATGTAACAAAGCAGTTCAAGGTGGTATTCCAGAAAACAGGATCCTCTAAATGTCATCACATTTCATTCTTTTAGTACGCTGCGATGAGATCAAGAGATAACAATGAAGGATGTTGATGTGTGAATCAATTCACATAGTTTTGAAGTAAAGGGGATGAGACTTACTTGTAAAGATACATGACTATTCCCAGTAGAACACACAACAGAATGATATCGATCAGGAAGTTGCGAGTTGATCTCACCTTAAAAAGAGTTTCTTTAAGCCTGACATTTGTGTTTTTCAGGTCTGCTGTTGCTCTGTCTACCTGAAAAATAGAGAGCATAAAATGCATCTGATATCAACTGATTAAAACAAGGACATTTATGTTTTGCAAGAAACATGATGCCTGTACCTTTGTATCGATTTCATCCATAAGTGGAACTTGTCTATCTAATTCCTGCATAATAAGTTGTATACTTGATTCACAGTATCCGTCTAAGATAATGCCGAACAGTTGGTTGTACAAGTGATACTTACTTCGTTCATATCGTGTGCCAACTCTTTTAGTGTATCAAGTCCTTGTGATATAACATCCAGGCCTTCATCCTACACAAAGTTTCACCATAAGATACAACCTCAGTGTATCTAACCAATTTCATTCTTAGTACTTCAAGCTTACTTGTTTCATTCTGCGCATTTCATATTCTTCGCGAAACTGACTTGATTCTTCAGATTGTTGGAAGAATTCACCGTCGAAGTTTCCATCAGCTGAACCCAATGCATTAAAAATTTGCAAGTCTCCTGATTAATTACCCATGCACAGGAATCTGCTAAAAATGTTGAACAAGATTGAACCTGGAGTGTCAAACTTGATATGATTGTTGGATGAGGAAGTCCCCCATCCTCCTTGTCCTGCAGTATTTCTAACCCCATCAGGAATAGCTCGAATCCTCTCCGGTAATGCCACGACCAAATCACATCGAGCTTCCAAATCTTCTTTCAGCAATCCTTTAACCTGCATAACAAAATTATACTAGCCTCGATCAAACCATGAAAACCTTCCATTCATTGATTATCCGCGCAACATCTGATAAACTCTAACCGTTTCCTTTCATCAAACCAACCAAATAAAGACATCAAGTGAAGCTTGAACAATTTTTAACATGAACTTGACCTTCTTCATAGCCAATTTTTGAAGCTTGGGGATTTCCTCCAGCAGTCTAGCTTTAGTCCTACGAACCTCAGCGTTCATCGCAACTGCAGCTGCCCTATTCGTCTCCGTTTCTGCTCGTTCCGATTTCTGTAACATCCATTTGCAATCTGTTTTTTTCTGAAAAAAAGGAAAACTTGGAAAAAAGGAAAATGCTAGAGAAAATGAAGAAATACTTGGAGGGATTTTTCGATCTCGGCTTCGACGGAAGCGTAGAGCCGTGCGAACGCATCATCTCCGAAAGCGTTCTGCTCGCGCTGTTTGTCAATATCGTACTTGTCATACCTCTTGCATATCTCATCCACGCGGAACAGAATGTCGATCACGCTCATCTTTGCTGATTAGGTTCCCTTCCTTGCGACCCAAGTAACAACGACAACCTCGGAATTCTCTCATGGCTCCGACATTTCTACTCTCTCTGGAAATAGCGGCAGAGCGAAGGTTTCGATTTTCTAAAACCCCATATGTCAGTAGAACGATGCTGACGTGGCACTGCTAATCAAAAGAAATTTCGGTAACATACAAGTTATTTTTTAATGCTAATTAATTACAAGACGGGTATACATTTATAAGAAGGTGAGATAAGATTTCGATAGTTGATTACTTATAATAATAAAATTTAACAAAAAAAATAACCGTCAACTCCAATCGTCCATATTTTTTGCAAATTCAACTTTCAAATTAGATAATTTCAATATCAATTTATGTCATTCCGTCTTATCGTTCTCTTTGATCCTAACCCACATTTACAATTAGCGTAATGAGAACTGATTATTGAATGTGAACATGTTTATTTAATGTGACAAAAAGATTCACTACAGTTACGATCTATGGAGGATGCCACGAGTTAAAGCTGCAGCTGCTTCTGATTACAGTGTCTTCAAGTGGTCGAGCTTTAAACTCCGACCGCGTCGATCCATCTCGCAACTTCAACTGGTCCGTACACATACTTAGCTAAAGTAACTGAGAACAGAACAATCCCCGGAAACAGCACTGCATAACATTGATGCACCACTCTCTCGATCATCCTCCTCTGCTTTTCCATTGCACACTGCAATCCTCACAACCTTAACACTCTTGAAAATTACTGTTTTGAATAGATTTATATGCTGTTTAGAGGATAAGGAGATTGATGGAGCATTTCAAAGCATGTCCTGTTTTTTTCTGCTCTGTTTTGTCCTTTTCACACTCATTCACTAAACGACAAACACACTTATCAATGGGCCGACATTTC
This sequence comes from Sedum album, assembly GCA_006409495.1. Taxonomy (NCBI): domain Eukaryota; kingdom Viridiplantae; phylum Streptophyta; class Magnoliopsida; order Saxifragales; family Crassulaceae; genus Sedum; species Sedum album. The sequence continues at coordinate 14,064 of QZGG01000086.1, forward strand.
CTTGCTTAAGACCAAAAATATGATGTGGCGAAGCTGAGCATCTGAGTGACAGTTGATGACCCTCCAAGCATTGATGGATTCACTTGTAAAGTGGCAGCCTTGGCTACCTACAACTACTTGTTACTACAGCTCTAAAGTCAAGATATGGTCACAGATTAGCAAAAACAATGAATAATATTACCTTCATTCATTCATCTGCTAATTCAGAGATGGTTAACAAGAATCAGAACAACAAAAATGTGAACATCATACAAAATTGGTCGCTCCTGAATATGGTAACTGCTAAGCGCAACCCCCTTGAGCTTACAATATGCTCTATTCGCAGACTACAGTGGTTATGTACTAAATGGGTAACATGTGCTGCTATGTTGAAAGAAAGTTAACCTCTGAGAAACAGATCATATTAGTCAGTCTGAACCATTGGAAAGATATGTTCGCCGTTGTCTTACAGAACGGTTTTGCCTAGGACATGAAAATGAGAAGCCAGGTCTTGGCCTGCAGATCTTGTTAGACCCTCCATCACTTAACCCAAGAAGCAGTGTGTCTGCTGACAAAAGAAAAGGTAGATGAGCTAAATACTATACAATTAAACAGATGATTAGTAGAGTGATTAGTATTCATGCGAGGAGACTAACCATCGTCATCCATAGGATCCACATCACTTCGTTCAGGCAATTTTTGGTTTCTTGAGTCTAAATCCTTAGATGCTGTAGCTGGTTTTCTGTTGTCACTTTGGCAGTCACCAAGCCTCATGGAAATCCAGTCAACAGAATGGTTCCCATTGGTCACATTTAATTGATCTCTCACCTCATTATCCATGGAGACAGTGGCAGGTGTCATTGGAAGATGAGTCTGATCAGCTCCACTGAATGAGATTTCATTGTCATTTACTAAAGCTATGACATCTGAGGTGGGAGGAGCAGTGTCACCATTGGTAAATGAAGGACTATTAACACAAGTATGCTGGATGTTAGCTCCTGAAGCTGAGACTGCACTGCTTGTATTAAATAACCCAGTGCTGCAACCAGCCACACTTCGAACAGATACACCACAGTCCGGCACCTCAGATGCAATGTTGTTGGTATCATCAGCTTTTGTTGCTTTTGATGGATGATCACTAGAGTATGAGGTAGGTATATCTAAATTAGGCATGTTAAAAGTGACCGGTGAAGTACTGGTGCAACTGTCACCGGTCACTATCATTAGATCGTCATCGTCAGAATCACTGAGCTCTATCACATCCACACAAGAACTCCTATTTTTCTCAGCAGGATCAGTGTTCAAGGATATAACAGAATCATACTCGATTCCACTGTTGATATAGTCTGTGGTCCCGTTACATGTAATGCTCATCGGATTGCTATCTTCATGCAAGTTGAGATCATAAACATCAATGTTCACCTCATGGTTCTGACCAGTAGCAACTACAGACAAAATCTCTTGTTTCTCCCAGCAAGGCATTTCCCTGCTCTCCCTATCATCTCTAGTAAGGTGACAGAGAGAACCATTTGAAAAATGCCAGCATGCAAGATCGCCAACACTCTTGCTTTCACTCTCATTTTTAGTTTTCACACGCCAACGACCATCATGCTTTATCTCAACATCAGTTATATCATCACTGCAATTCTGCATCTGTACAACAATAACATAATTAAACCAAGAACTGAGTACTGAGAGGCACTGTAACGAAATACGTGGTTGTTGTAGGAGGTAATACCATTGTAGTGATGCGGTTGAAGTAAGGATCGATAATAATATTTTCCAGAGAGTAGTTCTTGAGACAGATAGGGCACTGCCACTGAATCAGGACATCGTTTATAATATACGCATGACTGAAAACCATCATTTCCATTTGTATTTGGGAAACTTAATGGGATAGGGATACTAAGGAAAACCAGACGAAACTGTAGTTGCATGATTGGTTTACTATGGAAATGTAAAAGATTTATAAGGATATTAAATATCCTTATAATTCCATTTAAAGGATTTTCCAAATAAGTATCCATTAATCAAATTGTTGAAAAATACAGAATCAAATGAGTACAGTAATGTTTACCTTTCTTGAACGCTGGTTCATTTCCAAAAAGATGTCAAGATCAAAACCACCCAGATGAACACAAGGTTTGAATCGGCCAGCAACTTTTACTCTACACCCACTCATCTGTAATAATAAGATCATAGAGATAATAATCATGTGCAGTCGCCTAACACACAACCAGCCATTCAAATGCACTTACTGGGCAACGTAGGCTTATGACATGAGACTCTGCAATAACAACTAATTCATCGTCACTTTCTGATTCGGCTGAAGATGCTCCGATGCAACGCCGCACTCGAGCTAGAGCTTCTTCGATAGACTCCCCATCTGACTCTTTTGGGACCATATTTCGTATCTACCAGGGGTATTTAGAAGGAAGTCATGCAAATTTTAAAGTTGTCATAATACAAATGTTAAAACTCACAAAACAAGATGCTTGTAGAGGAAAATTCAAAGACATCGGCATTTGATAGTGAAAGATTCATTTGCTGGGCTCTCAAAAGATTCCTAGTGTTATTTCTTCACTCATCCACAAATAAGTTTCGACTGTTCGTGATAATTACTTGATAAAAGAACATCTGCTTCCATGTAACTGTGTCTAAAGGATGTCTGAAACATACCTGTTGAAGACTGCGCCTCTTAACCAGCCTAACACCAAAACAGAATGTGCGAGCATCACTTGCTTCCAGGGAAATTTTATTTAGTCCGTCTCTGATGCAAGGTGTTATCTATTGAATTCATGGACATGGAGAGATTAGAACAAACAATGAAATCAAATGCTTGTAAATTAATATGCATTTCACTGAGAGCAGTGGCCAAAACATTAGCAAAAAACAAAAGGGTGCCTCCACTACTATGCAGCTTAAATATGAGTAATTTTTACTTCTTTGATGCAATACTAATAAAAATGTTGAAAAATAAGAAACTGATAAGACAATCCTAGCAAATGGAGATAACTAAACTAATAGATTGTCATGCCTATCAAGTTGAAGATCTTGTGGAATTGCAAGTGAGGCATGAAAGTATCTGAATTGCAAATTTTACGAAGAAATATCATGAAAGTCCAGTAAGACACAATTTTAAAAGGCAATCAGAAATGCATCTGTGAACTCACAACTGGACCATCATCCCGGCCATTAGAACCCAGAATTTGAGTACTGGGCCTGTTAGTTGCACGAACTGGCATTCCTGCAAACATATGCAACTTGAAGGGTCAATAAAAAAGCTTTATAGGATAAGGAAATAGAAAAGTGTAGAGAACTCATGGCTAAAGCTAACAATTGAAGAAGCTTTGTCTAACTAATATATACAGAAAGAAGCAAGGCAGCATCAGTTTGTTACTTCCAGTTTCCGAAAGATGCAGCTTACAAGTTACGATACATGTCGAGCCTTGAGACTTGAGAGCAGAAATAACTAAAGCTAATGGCAATAAAAGCTATATAGCAGGCCATGCAACATACCATTAACGTGCAGAGCTGCATGAAGAGGCCACTGCATCCTGTATATAACTTTATCGTTTACCAGCATACACCAAGCCTAAATAAACAATAAAATGATATTAGTACAGATAAAGATCTAGGATGGCAGTCGCAGCGCTTCTGGTTTATAAATTACTACACTATATATATCGAATTATAGCAATGAGTAAAAAACTATTCCTCATATTGTTAACAACCTGCATATCATACTCTTGTTTTGACAGCAAATCTTTGTCTGCCCTTGTCAAGTGAAACGATTTTTCCAGACGCAGCGAAGGATTTGATCTGATATCAGCAACATCCAACATACATTTAGCAACCAAAGAACTACAAGTAAAAGCAATGATAAGCAGCAATTTTTTCAAATTGAAGCAGTCACAAACTATTTAAAAATTAAAAACAAACAGATCTCAAATTGCCAAAATATAACTGAAGTCGATCACCTACCCATCAACTGAAACATTTTTCACAACTAACTTCACTGGATTGAGAGGGTGAGCCAGTGTTAGCAAAAATCTGCAGAAAACATTGGTAAAGAAATATAGGGTTTTGAATACATAACAAATATCACCATGACATCTATAGAAACATGAGTTAAATAAGCCACTAATAACCAAATGCAACTCACGGGTCCGCTCGACTGAGTCGACATGTCTCACAGTAAAACTTTTCAGGGGTATCTGGTACACCAGTCGAAGGCTCATCTGGAATTATGGCACACCTCAAATGTTGCCATATGCCACATTTTCTATCATCACACTGCCATTATCAACACCAGTACACCCTCAGTATAAATAAGTTTATAAATCCAACATGTTTTTCGAAATAATGTAACAAAAGAATATACATTACACAAAAATATCATAGATGCTCAAGCCTTTTAAATGTCCAGTACTATTGATAATAGCCTGGAGCTTAAAGTGTTGCATTAAAGCCTAAATTTATGTACAATTCCTCGATGTTAGCCTTGACATAATATATTTTCCCAAGACATCAAAAGATACTATCACACAAAAGCCATATTGCACATCTGCATGTTGGGTAGTCAGTACTCAGTAGATGCTGAAATACACCAACTGAATACGAAATAAAGATCATATAACAAGTCATAACACATCTATAAATTTCAAAACACAATCATGAGATCTAATCTAATAAGAAATCTATTTCCCATGGACAAGCACATTCCGTACAGCTCCGAAGACATTAAATTTTTATTAACTAGATTCAAAAATAGATCAATAATACTACCTTAATCATTGATTCCATGGCTGAAGAACTATCACAAAGACAGCGCATCTTTAATTCCGATTCTGAATGATCAGCAGCAAGTTCTAATCTATTCTGCTCACTGTTGTTAGCTGAGACACAGTCCCCCGCGGTAGCAAGATCAGTAGCGCTCATCCCTAGCATCTTCCTGCAGAAATGAGCAAAGCTTAGCATTTCATACCATAAATATGAACCTTTTGCAGCTCACAGAATACGGCGCAAGTTCAGGAATGAAGATAGTCATATGTGTAAGTTAAACATGAGAGTCGAAGAATGTTTTAAGCTAGCACATGTTATATGCGAAGACCAACATTAAAATAATACCAAAACCTGTAACTATCTTCTATGAGTCTAAGTATTTCCTCCTTCCTCAGTGTCTGTTTTCTTGCTGATGTCTTACATACTGTCAAGATAAACACAGTTTAGAAAGACAGTCCATTAAGTTTGCTGAAGGTAACAAGAAGTGCAACGGGTAAGACAAACACCATTGATTGTAATCAAGTCCGTATATATTATTAGGCCAAACTCACACTGCTCTTCCTCTTACAAGGAAAACTTTTGTTCACAACTAATAAAACGAGCAGGACAAACACCATTGAGGAACTGGCACATACGTGTTGCATAAAAACAGAAAATAAATTAACGTTACACAGTGTAATTCTTCTTGTCTCAAATTTAAAATTAATATTGTAATTTTATACTTATATACCTTCTCTATAATAATATCAACAACAAAAATAAGAATTTAATTATCTGATTAACAGATACGATGATAAGTTATATTTGACTAATATATTATTAGGGAAAAGTGCTGCAAGTTATATTTTAATTGTATTGGTTAAAAGTTCATGTACAGTTTATGATTTTATGTGTTGATTAGTATGTATGTACGGTTTATGTGTCGAGCGACTATTTGGCGACTAGTCTACGACTAGTCATGACTTATCGACTTATCGAATTGGCTGAAGCTCCTCGACTCGACTCGGCGACTCGACAACCTTGGTTACACTATATCAAGACTACTAGTCGAACTAACAAAGCACAGTGAAGTTGATAGGGAAACCACTTCATGCATATTTTAAGTAAATGAAGGAAGTAAGATTGTATACCCGGCTCATCAGATAAAACAGCCCTTATGCGCTCCACAAGATCCTATAATCAGTACATTAGATCAATTGATGTGTACTGTGTACTTGATCCACATCATCAAGTTTAATATGTAAATGAGATTTAACAAATTTGAACTAGAATATAGCTTATAATCTGAATGGAAAAGCAGTGCACAGGACATATTAAAATATCACAGTAACAGTTCAAATTTACTCAGTCACGGTAACATGCACTAGGTTTAGATGTAACTATGTGACTAAATCAGACCCAATTGGATGTCTACGAGGCATGGTCTTCATCCCAATTCAGACCAAAACCAATTATTAAGGAAACAACATCCTTTGCTTAATAGTAGGACAACCATAACCCATATTAAGAGCTTGAAAAGTTTCAAAATAGATATTAGAAAAGGTGAAACCTGCTTCCTTCCCTGCTTAGATAGTCCAAGTTGGGAAAGAACATCTTTAAGCTCCTTTATACGAAACAATGACAATTTTCTCTGCACAGAAAAATACCAGTATAGGTAAATTAAAACAGTAGATATATTTTTACATGTATTGAGTATAGTAGCTGCAAAGGTAACGTGTCTTTATATGCTAACAATGAGCGGGAGTATTAACTTATTGGGATGGGAAATTTCAGAACATGCTGAAAATATAATGGATAAAATAATTCAAATTTTCTAAGGTCCTACATTTTGAGCCAGCAGAAGCAATCATCTGAACACCGTTCTTGACAGTTAAGTGTTAACTCGCAGTAATACCTAGCTTAACGATGATCAATCCTAATCACTAAATTTATCATCACTGCAATCGAAAACCCAATAATGGGACAACTTTTTCACTACACATAATCAACTCGAAACATATAAAGTCCAATCATGTAAGCTGCAAAAATCAAATAAATGAAATAACTTATAATTACCAAACAAGAAGCCACGGAAACATCTCCCATGACTCGAATGCCGTCACTTCCACCAAAACCCTAATATTCCAATCCAACTCTCCACTTCCTGTTTCATTAGCTAAATCAAATCACCATATGCATCAAAATTAATATATATAAAATAAAAATGCGAAGCAGAAAAAATCCGTCACCTAATTGAGCGCAACTTTTTCGAAGATAATTACACGATCGTCAAAACGGAGACGAAAAAGACGCCGACTTTAAATACTACGCGAGCTTCGCTGCGGTGGAACGAATGAAAGATTTACGCTTCCGGCGAGACTCGAAACGAAGACCGACGAGACGTCGTTCTGCTTCCGGACGTCTTGGCTTGTTATTCAATCCAGTTAACCGCCCAAACGACGCGTTTTGCTCAAGCCCACTCAAAACCCGACTTGATCCGACCCGACCCGACCCGGAACTTTTCTTGTAGAAGGGCGAAGCTCTCTCTCACAAGCTCTGCAGATCAAAAATTCACAATTGCGAATGTAAGAAGCTTTCGATTGCATTTAGTTTGATAAAGTTTTAAGCTTTTTGTATGTAATTGTAGATTAAGAGCTTTTTCGGAAATTGTCTGATGGGATTTGTTTGATGGGTATGTGCAGATGCTGAAGGACGCTAATTGCTTGTTCAACTGTGAAGCTGCTGAATCGGAGCACACTCAGTATGTTTATATTTTATCCGGATCTGTTTGTGTGGTTTTAAATTTTGAACTTTTCCAATTGTTGATGTTATTTTGGAGAAATTGGTGTGTGTGGTTTTTGATTGGAGGTCTGAAAGGAAGGTTTTTGAGTGTATTTTAGGTATCCTTATGTTACTGGGACATCTGTGATTGGGGTTAAGTACAAGGATGGAGTGCTCACTGCTTCCGATACTGGAGGTATGTTTGCATTGCTTCTTGTTTAATTATGCCATGGTGTTTGATTGTTTTTCCTTTATTAAGCTTTTGGTTTTATGTAGCAGTGAGAGAATTGCGGATTATTGTATCATTATTTGTGTTTGCTCAATAGAATTGCTTCTTTTCTCAGTGCCTTTTTTTGTTTGATGTAGATTGTTAAGTTTGATATGGCGGCAATTTTAGCTCGTTGTATTGTCTATAATGCTGTGACCTTTCAATGTTGGTTATTTTTCTGAAATTGGTTGTTATGGGCACTGCTCGTAAGCTTAATGTGATGCCTAATAAACCGGTAATATTGAATGCTGGTTGAGTGAATAGCTCTGCTAACTGACATATTTTTCTATTGGCCATCTTTAGTTCTTGGGTAAGTAGAGTACAACATTTTGTATCAATGTTGCTCTTTAATCATACATTTATTTTATTTATTGGATGCAGGATCATATGGTTCTACATTGCGCTACAAGAGTCTTGAGAGAATCAAGGCAATTGGAAAGCACTCTATTCTTGGAGCTGGTGGAGAAATAAGTGACTTTCAGGAAATCATGCGCTATCTAGATGACCTTATGTCAGTACCTCTGGACATTCCCCTTAGCATATATAATAGGTTATGCAATGGTTGTAAGGACTCATTTATCCCCATTTCTTGCAGCCTTAATGACAACATGTGGGACGACAACAATTCTTTGGGTCCTAAAGAGGTGCACAACTATTTGACGAGGACCATGTACAACAGACGGAACAAATTTGATCCACTTTGGAACTCACTTGTTCTTGGAGGAATAAGAACGGCCAGGCTTATCTTGGCACAGTTAGTTCTTACTGCTCCGCTCCTGTTTGTTACAAGTTTTTAATTGTTGTCTTCTCTACAAAGATAATTTTCTCATGATATGATTGGATCTTTCAGGTAAACATGATTGGTGTGCATTATGAGGACAACCATGTTGCTACAGGATTTGGAAATCACCTCGCACGACCAATTTTGCGTGCTAAATGGAAGGAAGACTTGAGCTTTGAAGAGGCAGTTAAGTTGTTGGAGGAATGCATGCGAGTGCTTATATACCGTGATCGGTCTGCCATAAACAAACTTCAGGTGTGTTAACTTTCTTACACAATTTCTGAGCTAGAAGTAAATGCATAAAACATTTGTCTTTCTCCCTTCTGGCCCTCAAATTATTACTTCTTCACCAACTAAAGTCTTTATTTTCTATCGTAGATTGCGAAAATCACAGAGGAAGGTGCCACGATCTATCCTCCCTATTCGTTGAAGACGAACTGGGGACTATCTGCTTTCCGCAACCCAACTGCTGGAGTTGAAGGATCATGGTAGTTTCTTTGCAGCTTGTTGTTAATCAAATACGTACTTGTTTACCGTTTGAGATTTTAGACTGAAGTCTTTCCTGGGGTTTAATCAATACGGGCACTTTGAGCAGCATTCGTAGTCTGAGAGTCTGAGACATTGTAAGAGCACATTTTCAACACAATTAAGAGCAGGCTACAATGAGACTTCAAACTCTTAGTGTAGACATCTTTGAGTTTGACTGCTATACATCAAACAAGGCAACACTATAGATAGAAGACAACATGAGAAGCTGAAAAAAATTTCATCTTACCAAATTTATTTTAAGATAGAAATAAGGCACTGAGTGCAATATTGATGAAACACAGAACGTACATAAAATATGAGGACAGTTGTTTGGGACAAAACTGAGTACCATTCCACCAAATAAGTTTGATCTTCCGTCTAAAGAGTACATTTAGCTCTTACCAGTATGCAACATGCTATGCCCACATACATAATTTAAGCAACTGTGGTTTTAACTTTTAAGTATCAAACAAAGGGGAACTGATCAAAATCTTTCAGCCAATCTGGCAGTCACAGCTCTAAGCTTGGAGTACACCTTAGGGGCAGGAGATCCCAAAATGAGGCTACAAAGTGAGTCTCGAGCAACTTTAATGTTTGCAAAGGATCCAAGTATGTGGATCTTAGTATCCGCGATTACAATCCTTGTTCTGGTAGAGTTCTCAATTGCAAACTTTGTTTTACCACCTTTGCCAGAGAGTCTTCCTATGGCTCGAGAAAGATGCTCCCCTTTCAGTGTCTTGACATCCTTGATTTCGAAGGATTCCACATACAGTTCATCCATACGCAAAAGAGCAATGGCATCAACTACATCAAATCCCAACATGAATGCATAAACAAAATCAGCACATCGTTGAAGGTTGGTGATGTCCGGTGTGTCTGCTCTAGTCTTCAGTTCAACCTTGCGAGCTTTAAGGTTCATACGGATATCAATCTTCATCTGATCATAAACTGGAGTATAGATGTCCATCCAGGCTTTCTTGAGAGGTGAATAACGATGCTGGGGAACAGTGACCCTCCTGAACTGGACACGACCATCAGACATTTCATGGGCCTTCAAAGGCTCAAAATTCGGCTTTGTTGGCAAAGCCACTGCAGGTGCACCAGCTTCAACTTCCATTGAGCTTTCAGGTTCTGCGGACGCCATAACTATCTGAATAAAACCAACAACAAAAATACAGGATCAAAAATCATTGTGGTCAATGCACTAAATAGAAACAAAAAGTGCAAAGAAATAAAGAAATCTGATAATTCAGATTCTCCCTTCTCGTCACTAAAACTAAAAGACCGCAAAGCAGCGCATCTAAAAGATTCTCCCTTCAGTGCATAGCAACAGAAACAACAGAAAACTTATAATCCTAAAAACTGCATTTTTAAAATAATCTGCAACTTCATCTCAGTCAGGACCTAATCAAGCTCGCAATGGAGTAATAATAAGATTTAAGCTGTGTAATATTGAGGCGACTAGTAAAACCAACAAGTACATTTAACAAAGACTGCAACTGAAAAAAAGTGCCGTGCAGTGCATCTATAGTCAACTTCTGAATCGAGCATGGGTACATGAACGGAATACGCTAGAAACACATTAAATATTATATTAATTGGATATGACAGAAAAAACTGAAAACGCAACTCAGCGATGGATTACTATACAAACATCAGTTCTGCATAACGAGCATAGCAAGCTGAACTGTTCAAACAATCAGTTCTGCATTGATTATATTTCATACTGTAAACACATCAAAAACTATACAAACATCCACAACCACAAAAATCAAAGAGCTCGAAAATTCAACAAACTGAGAGATGACAAATTGATTATTAAACAAAGCAAAACAGCATTCAGTAATCAACGAATTGAAATCAAAACGTTCGAAGATGCGATTCAAACCTTGCGAGAGTGAAGCGACGTCGATTTGATCGCAGGAGAGTCGAATTGGGGTTTAGGGTTTTAAGAGAGAAGTGTCGCCGATTGATATTATGTTATGAATAGAAATTGGAAACCCTAAACGAATTGAACCCCATTTTTTCGGTTTGAACGTTATTGAACCAAAGTTTGTTGTAAAATTAAACTGGTTCAATAGAGATTTCATAGTGCTTGTAAGTTGCAACTTTTTCTAGCCAACTTGAACGGAAAAGTTATTTTGATTTTTTTTTAAATATCGTTTCAATGGTTCACATACTGAAAGAGTTTCGAATAAATAAATTAACAATATTTTACTGTGATCCAAAATTATGTAGTTTTGATCACAAGTTCAACAAATCTACATATAATTATAGTACCGATTTGATGCTTACAACCAGTAGTTTGGAATCGGTTACTTGAAAATAACATAAGTTGCACAGAATCTCAGTTCAGTTTTTTTAATAAAATAATGCAATTTTACATGCTCGAAAACCTAAAAATAATCACTTTTGATTCTAAAATAGTCGTTTTTGCTAGACAAAAAATATTATTTGTATATCACTTTTCTTCTTACAGTTTCCATCTATTGCTTCTGGACAATCAAAGTTTCAAAATCAGCTAGTCATCATCATATCGGGCCAGAGTGGTACATCCCAGCCCAAAGAGCCCAATCCATCACTCTCCTCCTCAAAGCCCAGCCCGCTATAAAAATCGTCAACCAACGGACTCCCGATAAACCCATCGTCACATCCAAACGACTGATTCAGCGCCGTTTTGGTTTCATTTTTATTGGGCTGGGCCGTTGTCATTTCCATGCATATCAATGACACTAGTTGTGCATTTTGGCCTTGTAAGTTGACTTTTTCAGCTTGGGATTTTGCTAGCTGAGCTTGCAACTCACTCACTTGCTTTTGTAGCTGACAGATCACTCCGGCGCAGCCGTACACGGGGTCTCTGATTCTCGCACTAGCCTCGTACACCATGCTGCTCACCGCGTCTGCTCGCTGCGACTCCGGTAGCTCCTAAACATCACAAAAAATATTTCCAACATTAGAATTGATCCAACAGTTTCATGTTACATAAAAACATTTCTTGACAACAGAGTCATAAAAACTACATCGTTTTATCTTATGTGAAATTTTAATAGGCATGATATTGATTTATTTATTTACCTGAAGGAACTTGATGATGTTACTAGCACCAAAGACGCGATGAGCTATGGAAAACTTGTAAGGTTCAGTAGGAGGAAAATAAGGAGCCAAGACGCATTTATCAGCGCAACGACGCCTCAATATCTTACAAGCAGCGCAAGGAGACATGACCACCATTTGTCGTGGCGGGGACGAAGGTGGTGTGGAAGAAAGGGAGGAGGTAGGAGATGCAGAAGTAGTGGAAGTTCTTGATGATTTCTCACTGTACTCCATAACTGTAGCTGAAAAATCAAGCTTTAGTAAATGCTATGGAGTTGGAATGATATTGGTGAGGATTGTTGAAGGGGTATATATAGAGGAAGAGTTGTGGATTTATTTAAAGTTGTTTTTATGGCTGCTCAATGAAGTCAAAGTTTCATTTTAGACTTGTGTGTGATTTTTTGGATTTAATATTAATTTTCTTGAGTTAGATCAAATACAATTGTAATTTTGTGGTAAGTGCCTAACAATGAATTCAACATGTAAGACTTGTACATGTTTTTTATTTTGGTGGAAATTGAAAAAACTAGTAATATCTAGTTGTTAGGGTTATGAGTTTTCAACCTAAAGTGAAGCCCAAAAGTCAATAGTTGGAACTACAAGCTTGGAATTTCTTATCCATTTATAAAACTTTAGTTAGTTATTGTCATTAATATTATTAACTTAATAAAAACAATTTGAAGACACGAATCAAAAGATAATGGTGGATAAATCGGATAATTTTTTTGTCATTTCGCAGTAGAAATCTGTCCATCAAACCTTTAAAAATTTCATTTATCGATAATATGTTTTCATTTATCATTTTCTTATTTTACATGGTGGAAAAAACAAAAAATCATATTGAAGATGAGTATGCATGGAGTTGAGAAAGAGACATAAGTCAAAGTTATTAGCGGACTAAAACAGTAAAGCAGCACACGTGTTACATTAATTGATGAGTTTAAATGCAGGTTTGAGTAGTTATTAATTGGGTGTGCTAATGCTGCCTTTGCTTGAAGGCTACATACAACCCTGACTACATTTTTCAACAGGCATTGAACCACAATATACACTTGGCATCAGCTGGGGAATACACCAACAGGGGCGGCTAGGCCGCGGGACCGCAAAGGTCAGGTAAGCTCGCCAGCCCTTGCTGAACACATGTAGCTAGTTATCTCAACCAGGTTGTCAAAAGATGTTAACTCAAATGTCGTTTAGTTTTCAGATTTGGTGCAATGCAGCTGACATTCTAGAATTCCAATGTTGCAAAGCCTAATTTTTTGTCACTATTTTGAAATGTAGAAGATTTCAATAAGCCATCAGATGGATCAAATTTTAATCTGTATCAAAAAAGACAAAGATAGCTTTAGCTTATAAAATGTGTTAGACATTTCAATAGGTGCAGTGTTATGGAGTCAATAAGCAGCTGTTACAAGACTAGGCATTAACGTGTGGACCAGGACACATGGAAAATGTGACGTTAATCCCCATCTTCTGCATTCTAACCATTACTTCAGTTCTAACTTGTAATTATTATCAAACTGGGAAACTTGGGCAGTGGAAATTCCATCAGATCCCCAACTACTATTAATATGTTTTTTTGCGGAAATTCATCACTTAGGTTATCACCACCGGAGACAACAGTAATGATATCCCAGCTAACGAAAGCAGGAAGATCACCTTGAGACTGAGTAAAGTGCTCAGGTTCGAAACTCTTCTCCCACATACCTTTGATTTAAAAGCACGTAAGGATACTAGGTCTGGATCTCATTCTCTAAACCTCAAAGCACTTTAGAAAGTCTGCAAACATGCAGGAAAATTTCGTAGAAGGAACAGCGTCCAAGATACTAGATTAAAAAAATTATGGGTCTATGTAGAGGGCATTGTGTCTGATTGAATTTGCAAAAAGACAAGATAATGTTGACTAGAGTTCTCAATCGCCTACTTTTCAGAAACACTTTCCAACTTCATGACTTATTGAATGTAAACATAGGTACCTGAATTGCACGCCAAATTAATGGTTGTGGGAATTGAAGATAAAGGATCAAACCCACATATCACTTAACGAATTCAAATCAGTGCTGCAACAGTAATTTGCAGCGATCCAAAACTACATAGTTTCGGTAAAAAGTTCATCCAAAACTACATAGAGTTATAGTAAATAATCTCAAAATGTCGTCGTTTTGACGCTCGCAGCAAATAACTGCGGTGCACCGAATCCAGTTCCTCGCTTAACCCCTGTTGCATATGTGTATCTAGTATTAATGTAACATTTAACCAAATGCCCGACCATAATAAATATGATGTTTGGCATCAAAAAGTATGGGATTAATGCATTCAAACTGGAGGAAAAAGATTACTTTCATTGTCTGTTATAATTCCACACCTGTTCCTGTTCCTGTTCCTGTTCCTGTTCCTGTTCCTGTTCCTGTTCCTGTTTCTGTTCCTGTTCCAGTTTCTGTTTCTTCCATGAGTCAACAATGTCTCAGCATCTTTAGGAGTAACATCAAACTTCTGGACTTTAAGGGTCTGCAATTTCATAAATGAAATTTCTGAGCACGTGATGAGTACATATGAATTAATAGTGACAGAAGATAAACATTAACATTCCAGTTGCATTTCAAGAACAATCAGTAATCTTATTCGACTAGCCGACAGACGTCTTTTTCTGCAACTGGGTTTCCCACTTAGGACCGCATCCAGGAAGAATGGGTTAGTAAACATGACAGACAACACTAACTGCAATAGAGAATAATCACTAACTTGATTGAACAAACATTTTCTACAACAGCTTGAATTTTTCCATGCAACACATTTTTATCAACATGAATATTCTTGCTTTGATGACTTTGGGGAACCAAATCAGATGACGCGGTTTATCAAGTAAATTTCCATATAATCAGATCAGAAATACCTAACTATTAAAAGAATACTAAGTAAAAAGTCTACTTTTATGATGATCATGTAACAACTCTTAACTTTAGTAATCAAACACACCACACAATTTGTGTGTTTGTCCCTTGTTGAGGAAAAAACATAATACAGATACAACATGTGGCAGATCATCTGTAAGCATATCACAGGTCTCTTTATCGACAGATTGTACATAGGAAGTTATGGATGACATAAGTGACTTATAGATGATGTAATGGAAACCCCATCTGCTAAGTAATGTGTTATATATATACCTGATGACTGTCAAGCCAGATTCTGTCCAGCTTTAGCCCTTCATTGTTGGCGTCGACTTGGAAATCAAGAAATCTCAGATGCAGCTATAGTAGGCCATTTCAGGTGACAATGAAGTTTCTGAAAACAATAGTAACAAAAAATCACAAGGAAATACAAATGCAGGGGCTAGTGTGTTACCATAAAATGCAAAGGGGAATACATGCACGCAATATAACAACACCCTTTTGGATAACCATCAACTCCTGTAGAAGCTAAGATTACTATAAATAGATGATACAAGTTAGAATGGAAAATCACTAAACAAAATTTTCAATGCCGAGCTAGAAATCTGCAATTAGGCTGCTATATATGATTACTAAAGGTTGAGGCTTCATCAAGTCATGCAAGCTTATAAATACTGTTCTAGACATGCACCGAAAGTTTCAGCCCAGCAGCAAATTGAGCCTTGGCAAATGCAACTGGATACTCATAATCAATACCCATCATTTCACTGTGCTACGCATCTCAGGTCCGAGCAAGATATCACGCCCTTGGAATTTTCAAGAGGCAGATCAGCTTCTTTAACGGACACATGTACTGGGATCACCTCATTAGTATATTGCAGGTTATGAAGGGTCTTTACAGACATCACTAGCAATACATATATAGCCAGGGATGGTTTACTTCAAGCGAAAAAAAATCTCCAGATTTGGTCACACACATTTAGCCGTTTGAGTCAGCCAGCGCAATCAACAACATTCTCTTTTTAGCTGCCCTATCCTAAGTTCGTTGAGGAACATTAAACTAAACCTCACCTATCCTCAGCTAGCTGCATTGATGGAGTCAGGTGAGGTGCCTTGATGTGAACAGGTCCACTTCAATATATAATCATAACATCTTCAACTGTCTGTCAGTGGTTTATATTAAGATGACCACTGCTGTTGTATTCAGTAGATACTGTCTCAGAATTTATATATAACATGAATGCTCCATCTCCAGCATTCTAAACAGAAATGAATAAAAGACGTCACACATATGTTAGAATAGTACTTGCACCGTTAGAGTTTGCAATAAACATTGAAATAAACATCCAAGGCCAAAAAGAGCAAAACAAGTTATAACACTGCAACATACCTGTAGAGTAAATGATGTATGACATCAGCAGTAATCAAATTCCGTTCTGTAAATCCATGACGAATCCGAGTTGTTCGCAGCATAGTTAGGACTTTTTCGCTGTTCTTAGGGGAAATTATATTCAGCATCATACAAGTACATATAGGGAGTGTTCCTCGAATTCTGCAGCACAGTACCCACCCTTTTATATGCAAGTGTAAAACCTGGGGAAAAACAGTTTGACCTAACCTCTTCTTCAAAAGATTTAAGGTCAAATGCTATCTGCTTGGCACTGAATACTCTCTTCTTCATTTACAAGAAATTATACTTTGAAAATATCGACAGATTCTGCAAAAAAGGACTGCTCGGTGTAGACAAACTCCATGAGCTGGTTCAGAAACCATTTGTCAATAAAACTAATATGATGGATTTTGCCGACTTTCATGCTGGATTCACTTCAATGCAGCCCATACATCATTGACACGCTCGGGTTCGGGACATAGAGACTATATTTTGCGGCACTGTACTTTCTTTCTTCCCAATCCAAGTTGAGCTCTTTTATTGGTGCACATTCCACCCAAGTGGCCACATTCCACATACAGTACAGCTTTCTAAAACAATTCTTGAAATGTGCGGCCTATTGACATACACTCACAAACATACTTCATTTTGGTGGTTAGTATAGGCTGAGAGTCTAAGCCTGGAAACTTGGGAAATGCAAACCAACGAATCTGTTTAAGTGACGGTGAGCAGCAGCAGCCATGGAGGATCGGACCGACGGTGAGGTTAGGATCGATCGCGAAATGGATGATTGATACGGAAAGGAACGAATCGTATCCGAGCGTAGTCCTCGTGATGCTTTTGTTTCTGAGAATCAAGGAGCCAAAGAATGCGGGAATTGGAAAATTAGGGTTTGGAGCTCATGAGGATTGAGGACATTTAAAAAAAATCCTACATTGAAATATTCTAACAGCGAGTTGAATTCTAAAAGGATATTAAATTTTTGTGATACATAAAGCTTTAATCTCTACCGTTGATTTAGATTTATTTAGTGGTTGAGATGCGATTGACTATTAATTAAATTTCTAATGAATTAGCAAAAAATACGGGGCGGTTGGTGAGTGACGATTATCAATGTTAATAGTTAGATTGATAGAAATCAACGATTGAAATAATGTTCTACGATCTCATATAAATTTACTGTCCTCCTTGAACCTTTTCCCATACTGCAATTTGGAGTTATTGAATATCAAAACTACATCGTTTTGATAATTTTCAATTTTAATAAATAATTTCGTTTTGACAGTGAAGAGTTTTTTTATTTTATTTATCAAAAGTGGGTATATTTCATTAATCATGAATACAACCGATCACGAGTACATCCGATCATGAATATTAAATGAAATACAAACGATAGTATAAAACTGAGACATCTCCAACAACGAGTTATCTCTTTAACACAGTTGATCGAACAGGTCATTAACGACATCTTCACCATCGACTCCCACTAGTCCGACACTCGTACATCATAACAATTCTGGCTCAAACCAAGCCTTATAACACAGCATATATCTTTTGTGACGAAGCCTAAACGGCATAAGAAGCATACAAGATGAACATACACGAAACATAACTATTACATGTCAATTATTTATACACATGACATAGATCTATGAAAATAAATGAAATAGAGCCTTGATGGAAAATTGAAGCCGGCAGCTGTTGATGGAAGGAGGAGGATGACGGATCAAACATTAAAAGACTCCTTGGGTGGAGGAAGAGGGATTCATCATCTCGTGAAGAAGAGAATCTTCTCCTCCACTTCAAGTGGCGGTGGAATGAAAAAAAACAAATGAAAAAGAAGAAAGAAAATGGAGAAAACGGAGGAGAGAAAAATTTATGATGTTTTGACGGTGAAGAGTTGAAACTATGTCTAATGTCTTTCAACTCGTTGTACAAGGGTGTACATTGTTTGGAATCTGTGTCCTCTCACAGGAGGCTTGATTTATTAAATTGAATGATTTGATTTGTAAAATTATAATTTCTGAACTTGACATTTCTAATTAGTTTAAATTGTGTAAATTGAATTAATTATAATTATATGTCGAGATCCTTCATCACAAATATTTTTATAGAAACTTTTTTGCATTGATAAAATTTTGAATTAACTATCAAGATATTGCAGAATGGGTGGTGGGCTGATGGTCATGGTCTTGATTTAACAACCAAGAACGCTCGAGTTCGAGTCGATTATGGGTTGGATGTTCGTTGTTGTGATCATAGCTTCAAACTATCAAAATATTCTATCCGTTCATCAAAAAACGATGTAGTTTGACTTGAAGTAATTTAAAACGGTGTAGTTTTACTAAACCCCAATTTCAAAATTAATGAACCCTTTATAAAACGACGCATTTTTAATTGTTAATATTTAAAACTACGTCGTTTTGAGTTTGGCTGCAACATGTTGTTCGCAGCATGGGATCCTAATCCTGTTATTGTTGGTTACTTGAGGCGAAACCATATTTATTTTCAAAAAAACCCCTAATAATTATTAATCCTTTATAAATCAATTCTCTAATATGATTTTTAAAGATATATTTTATTTACTAATAATTCAAGTATTCAATTAGGGATAAGGTTCTAGGAGGAGCATCAATTTTTTGTAAGACGAAGAGACACCACCCCTGCATTTTGTAAATCCATTCACCCAATTTAATCAAAAATCAACTTTAATCTCAACCGCAATTTAAAAATCCATTCACCCAATTTAAAAATTTCACATATATACCGTTTTTTCCTAATCTTACTTAAATTTTTTAAAAGTGGGGCCTCTTTTTCACAATTTACGTTGAATATTTATTTGTGACTCACAAGTGACTGTTACGGTTTGAACGCGGAGTGCCACGTCACTTATGTACTTCAAATATTTTGTGTCTTTGAGAATATAGGATTGTGCCCACCTACTGAATTTGGATTTTAATTTAATCATTATTAAGTTAACATTCAATAATGATGTTTAAAGATGCGTAGGTGTTTCATAAATCATAGATTGCTTAGCAACTCCATGATCCACATCCATCCAAATTCTTAATATTGTGAGTTTCCAATTCATCATTAACAAAGACGCGAGTGAAGCCAAACACGTATCAAACACGGGTAGATTCGAACCTAAATGTCTAGATGTTGAAGGGAATCTTTTCACAGGGAGCAATTCAAATAGAGATGTCATTTCCTCTGTTCAACCAATCCATCGCTCTTCATTCCATTCAACAACTCCTGATCGGAACACTCCCTCAAGTCGTTCATCAGAATGCTTCATGAATTCTCTCTCAGAATTTATATTAAACATGAATGCTTCATCTCCAGCATTCTAAACAGAGATGAATACAAGACGTCACACATATGTTAGAATAGTACTTGAACCATTATGGTGCGTCCACTTCGCCGGAATGGAATCATTTGGAATGGAATGAAAGGATGAATCTAAAATGAAATTATGTCCAAATTCATCATTCCATTCCCATAAAATGCATTTCATTCCTTCAAAGTGAACGCACCATTAGAGTTTGCAATAAACATTGAAATAAACATAAAGGCCAAAAAGAAACAATTTATAACACTGCAATATACCTGTAGAGCAAATGATGTATTACATCAGCAGTAATCAAATTCCATTCCGTAAGTCCATGACGAATCCGAGTTGTTCCTCAGCATAGAATTAGGAGTTTCTTGCTGTTCTTAGGGGAAATTATATTCAGCATCATACGAGTACATATAGGGAGTGTTCCTCGAATTCTGCAGCATAGTACCCACCTTTTGTAAGCAAGTGTAAAACCTGGGGAAAAACAGTTTGACCTAACCTCGTCTTCAAAAGATTTAAGGGCAAATGCTATCTGCTTGGCACTGAATACTCTCTTTTTCATTTACAAGATATCATACTTTGAAAAGGTCGACAGATTCTGCAAAAGGACTGCTCGGAGTAGACAAACTCCATGAGCTGGTTCGGAAACTATTTGTCAATAAAACTAATATGATGGATTTTGCCGACTTTCATGCTGGACTCGCTTCAGTGCAGCCTGAAATTAACAGATCTATGTGGTTAATCGATTTCTGTGTCCAAGTCTTGTTCAAGGTGGTGTTTGACCTGAAATGTAAAAATTCAAACAGAAAGTAAATTTGACACAGATTTTGTAACCCAGTTCAGCTCAAATGTAAGCCTAGTCAGGGGGCTTCTCCTCCAAGCCCAATGAAAAACACTCCACTATGTTCAGAATAGAGTACATAATTATATGTTAACAGACTCTTTTCTCTGCAACACCACTGCATCTTATTCTAAATGAAATTAAATGATAGACTTCTACTCTCTACCACCTAGAGATGCCACCTCCGGTATCCACTCCAATCAGCTTTTCAGTTCTGATTGTTCTTGAGACAGTATTCAACTTTCTGTTCAGCGTCTCTCTCTCGAACAGACTTTAAGCACCAATTTAGATATGCTTCTTTGAGTTCACCTTCTTTGTGAGAATGAAGCTACCTTCTTCTACTGGATTTTTTTCACCCTTTATTTCATTTCTTTGTATTTTCTTTTTCTTTTATGTGCGTCTCTACTCCATGCTCTCTCCTTTTTAAATTGTCCTGATTTAATTCTGATGTTAATGAGATTTCAATGTTCTACAACCCATAACGGTTTTTCTTTATTCTGGCCATTTATCCTCTAGACAATAATGATGGCATTAATTCGGGGCTTGATTTCAAGGATTCTTCAATAGTCCTCTTTTGACTTCTGATTTTGTGCAGGCTTCTGTTCCGGTCTTCGAAGTGTTGTTATCTTGACAGTAAATTGGTTTGTCACTTGTCTTCTGTTTTGATAAAAGATATTTTGTCACATGTACTATCTTGAGTACTAACACAGCCTATACAGCATGGACACGCTCGAGGTTAGGGACGTAGAGACTATATTTTGCGGCACTGTACTTTATTTCTTCCCAATCCAAGTTGAGCTATTTTATTGGTGCACATCTCCACCCAAGTGGCCACATTCCACATACCGTACAGCTTTCTATGACGATTCTTGAAATGTGCGGCCTATTGACATACACTCGCTAACATACTTCATTTCGGTGGTTAGAATAGGCTGAGAGTCTAAGCCTGGAAACTTGGGAAATGCAAACCAACGAATCTGTTTCAGTAATATATGAACAGAACTGCTTTAGCCAAGCTGTTCTTACATAGGACTATCGAGCAGTTAGCTAGTAAGGATCACATAACTGAATGCGGGATCAAATGGAAAGTAAGCTACTTGCCTTTATCACAATTTGGCAGCTGTTTTAGGAAGCAAGGGCTGACAAAACTATATCGTTTTGATAATTTCGATTTTAGTAAATTCGCTCATTTTGATGGTGAAGAGTTGAAACTACGTCATTTTAACTCGCTGTACTAGATGTACATTGTTTGGAATCGATGTCCGCTCATAGGAGGCTTGATTTATTAAATTGAATGATTTAATTTAATTTGATTTGTAAAATTATAATTTTGAACTTGGCATTTCTAATTAGTTCTTTATTATAAAAACGATTTATAATATAACATTATGTCATTCTCTACCACTAGGCTAGTTCTTGGTGGACTTCTAAACTTCTAATTAGTATAGAGTGTGTGAGTTGAATAAATATTAATTATATGTCGAGATCCTTCTTTACAAATATTTTAATAGAAACTTTTTTGCTTCGATATAATTTTGAATTAACTATCAAAAATTAGAACATGTCAATTTGCTGGTAGTTAGTTCATTAGATGTGAATTATGTCTCGATGTATTTTATATCTTAATTCTTTCGTATTCATATCATTACAAATTAACTGGAATCCGGATCCTATAATATCATATGTTTCCTAGACCCGATGATGTTAACCATTTCAAATGCAAATCTTTGTCTTTCAGAATATAGGATTGGGCCCACCTACTGATAAAGAAGTAGGTGTTTGAAAATCTTTGTGTCTTTCAGAATAGTGACATTTCAATAATGATGTTTTAAAACGTAAGTGTTTGATAAATCAGCTTAATGACTTAATCCCCATTATCCATCCATCCAATCCAACTTTTGAATATTTTGATTTTCCCAATTCATCATTGACAAAGACGCGCAGATTTGGCCCTAAATGTCTACATATTTTTTATTGATAATCAATTACAATTTAATAATTTTATAGTAGATTTTTTTATATAAAAAGTTGAGTTATAAACACACGTAAACAAACTAGCATCATTAAAATTACAATATAAGAATTATTACTTTTTTTCTGAATATGCTTTGGACTAGACTGAGTCAGACTAACTTTTATTAGTCTTTTAAGTCCTCGAGTTGTACTTCTAGCCTTTGACCTTAAATCAAAAAAATAAATTACAATTTAAGAATTATTACTTTTTTCTGAACAGCTTTGGCGAGTTTAGTAAGAGATTGTGCAATGCGGGTCGGGTCCACATTTAATTAAGAGGACGGTAGGGAAGTAGGCCCGTCAAAAGGGACCCACTTTTCAGTAGTGAATAAATTGAATATTAAATGAAAGGAAAAGTTTACAACTTTTCGATCCCAATGTCTATGTCTTATAGAATCTTTAAATCTCAAATGTTGTCTCATATTTTTGGATCCCAATGTAGCTTGACATTTGGGCACGTACATTATAAATAGACATTTCATTTCCTCAGTTCAACCAATCCATCGCTCTTTACTTTCTCTCTCCTATCATCCGATTCATTCTTCTTTTGTTCATCTTTTCATCAGTTGACTTAAGTCTCAAGTCAACTCATTCAAATGGCTCCTCCAACTCCAGTTTCAGCTACTGTCCCTCCCCGTCGCGGCCAGATCAAGAAAAATATCCTCCGTATCATCCTCAACATGATGGTCACTGCATCTCCCAACACTGTTAAAGGTGGTGGGCCTGGTGGATGCGGAGGACTTATCGTCCCAGTGCGCGGAGACAGTTCGGACATCAACAAAGACAACTGAACTAGATGCACTTCAACTCTCATAACTATACATTTGGATTCATGCAGTCTCGGCCGAGTGCTTCATAATTCGTTCTGATAATATATATATATGTAAGTATTCTCGTCTTTTTTATTAATAAGTGTGGCAGATGATCATTCAGATCTCGTTAGGCCGGTGATCATCTTTTGGTGGTGCACTGGTGCTGTCGGAATATGGTGTTGTCCGGAGTTGGTTGTAATTGCTCTTAATTTGTGTTGTTATGTAACTGTGTTTATTATTATTATCCATTTTATGTTGTTTTCTCAATATTTGTCGTCGTATTAATTAATGTTAATAATACTGTCAAATCATCTTGAATTCTTAATTCCATTCCATTCAACAACTCCTGATCGGAAAGCCAACCTCAAGTCGTTCATGTTTCTTACTTTAATAAAATATATCCATCATCTGAAAGTGAGTAATCAGCTACAACTTACACACAATGAGCTGGGAGAATACTGTTACTAATGACTTGCACAAATATTATAGGATGTTGTTCGATGGATGGTTTATAAATGTGAAATAACAACGTTCAACTTCCCTACTTTGTGTTGGTTTTCTCTCTTAAGCATGCATTAGTGGTTTACTATTAGTAAATATATTGATGTAGGAATAATGTATTGTTGGTGTGAAATTAATATCGATTGAATATTTAATTTCGGATACATATTTTAGTTTGTCATGTGCAAACTCTTCTAGTTTCGTTTGGAAGTAAAAAAAACCTTCAGAAATCTTATTTTTATTTTTAAGCTTCCCTTTCATCATATATTTTCTTGAAGTCTACGACAAGTGGTTTTAAAAATGTATTGGTCGTGTCTGCTTAGTGATTAAAGTGTCGTTTATAGTTTAAACCTTCTCCCCGTTTTGTGTTTTATTAATAAAAAGCGTGGTTTCCTTTTCCTCTATTGGTTGATTGCTTTGCTAATGTTTGTGCAGACTGATTATTTCACGATCATAAATATTATTTCTAGTATCAAATTTCATACCAGTGGAATTCGTGAGTTGATTTTTTTGGTAAATTGGTATTAAAAGACAGACATTTTAGCAACTAATTTTTTCGGTAATGAAATTTTTTGTGCTGCGATTATTATCAAAAATAGTTGACTAAATTAAAAAAATGAGTATGTGGAAATCCAATATATTGATTTTAAATGCCTAATATATTTTAACCAAAATTTTAATGAATAGTTGGCTCATCTACCACTTGGTAACACTTAGAGACATGTACGTCTTATTGAATTTAAGTCAGAAAATGAAAGACTACCAACCGTTTGAAGTCCATATTGAATTTCACATTTGTATTTTTAGAGTTGTCAAAATGGGTAGATGGGCGGGCGACGGGCGGGTTTTAACTGGGTAGCGGGTAAATGGGTGTTTTACCCATCTTATCCATTTAGCTAATGGGTTTAAATGGGCGGGTGTTAACGGGTAATGGATTACCCGTTTATCCGTTAATATCCATTTGCCCATATATATCCGTTTACCCGTTTAAGCACATTTATCCATTGAACATATATGTCATTTGCATGATAGTTAAAATAGTTAGTTCACCCCGCTTACTCCAAGTCTCCAACTATATTCGTTTATTTTTATTTTTATTTATTTTGAATTTTCATTTCATTTTATTTAAAAATAGAATTGAGAAATTTTAAAAATAGTAAATAAAGTTAAGCGTGCTATATTTGATAACTTAATTTCATGAGTAGATAAATAATGTTCTAAATAGTTGAGCATGTCGTGAGAATATGTATGTTAAATTAAAATGTAATCGAATTAGAAAAAATAGATATGTTAATCAAAACGTGAGATATGAACAAATCAATAAACTATAAATAATAATTTATAATATGATTCAACAATTATATATTTATTTATAAAATTTAAAATAATTAGATGGATAATGAGTGTTATGTGTGTAAATGAATAAGGAGTGTTAATTGGTGTTAAATGGGTAATGGGTTACCCTATACTAAATGAGTGATAATGGGTAATGGGTATTGTAAACCCGTTAAGCTAAATGAGCGGGTATGGGCGGATATTTTAACGGGCGGGTATAGGGCGGGTAATGGGTAACGGATATTTTTGCCGGGTCTATGTATTTTAAACCAAAGGAAACGTTTTGGATGCTTCCTGAATGTGGGAAATCATGGGCAAGGTTTGGCACACAACTTACAGTGTAATTTTATTAACTATGTAATTTTGGATCGATTGTAAATTACTATATTTAGAAATGGGATCTCATTTTCCATCACATGTGCCCGATGATTTTAAACATTTCAAATGCAAATTACACGTAAATCCGCAGAATGTATTCATAAAATTGTTCATTTTAATCGATAATGTCCGTTACATAATTGCCCGTGACTCATGACTGACTATGATTGTGTGAACACAAAATGCCACATCACATATGCACTTGAAAGTCTTTCTGTCTCTTTCAGAATTTAGATTTGGCCACCTAGTGATAAAGTGGTATCTTCTAGGTAGGAGTAATTATATACTCCTATTTGTTGAATAAATTAGATTTTATTAAAGTCAAACAAAAATGGAAATTGGGCCCATCCAAACAAAACCCTAATTTTACATATTAAATTCATTTATAAAATGGAAATAAAGGAAACAATTTATTTTTGAAAGAATGAATGATGTAATCTTAGTAGTTGTAATCCTATCTTAATTCCATTCAAGCAACTCCTGAAGCTGTTAAAGATCTTGGTTCTCTGGAAAGCCAACTTCAAGTGGTTGATGTTTCTTATATTAAATATACATAATATAAATAAAAAGTTCGGATTCAGGGGATAATGAAATTTTGTAATATATACGGACGGTTTATAATTACGGTATATATCAATCGTTGAATTAATAAAAATTAACAATTGAGATGACTTCTTTTTGTATCACAAATATTTATTTATCCATCTAAAATCTCATTCATAGTATAAATTATTGTGCTAAACACAATTATTAAATAATTTCATTTAGATTCTGGGCGCAGCCTGCAATAGAAACAAGTATCATATCATCCGAAAGTGAAAAATCCTACACGCGATGAGCTGGACACTATTACCCACGACTTGCACATATATTTTTTCAATTATATGACAAATTTTATAATTTCACTCTTTAAATTAACTAGCTACAAATATTTTATCTCACAATCTTAGATAGATTTGGATGCTCCTTGAATGCTTTCCACATAAAATTATCATAGGAGTTTTTTTAATATTTTTCATAATTTAGTGGCCAAATGGCTTTAACAATAATACAAACTACTAGGTTTGCATCGGCTAAGTCATAGATATATGAGATGCCATGAAGAAAATTGGATGAGAAATCCGATGATGCCGGAGATGAGAATGATAGGAAGTTGGGAAGAGATGAGCAAATAAGTTGAGAAGATGAAATTTAAGGTTTAAATCATTGCTTACTATTTCCGTTCTGGCATATGACTTTTATATAAAATCATAAAAAACTACATTGTCAAATAATACCTATTATTCTTTTTTCAATGAGATCCCGAAATAATTAGGACACGATCATCTTTATGCACGTATCAAACTGCATTGGCCGTGTTTACTCGGTGATTAAATTGTAGTTTAAACCTTCTACTCACTTCGCGTTTTATGGAGAATTGAATAAAGACAAGAAGTAATAATTATGTTTTTTAAAAAATAGTTGGCTTCCTCTCATTGGTCTCTCCTAGTTAAAGTGATTCGAGTTCAGCATCGATCTGACATGTCATATTCTTTGTATTACTGAATATTTTAAGTCTAAATCTCGTAGTAGTACTTTAGTAATTAGTAGCACGATTAAGATCAAACGTACATTATATTTTTGTAATATTGAATGACACGGTTTTAGTCGTTGATTTAATTTATTTAATGATAAAAATTTAAGTTATTTTTTGAAAAAACATAAATATTTGAATTTCACGATAATTTATTTTGTATATAAGCAATAAGTAATTATGACTGTGTGTGAATGCGAAATGCCACATCACGCTTGTACTTGAAAGTTTAACCTATCAAAAGTTACGATTGGGCCCTCATTCTACTAAAGTGATTCCTTCTTTGAGAAGGCTTTACATATTATAAAAATTCCAGTTTAATCATATTATAAAAAATCCCAGTTTAATGATTAGTTAACTACATGCACTGAATCCACTGATGTTTCACGATTGAGTTAACATTAAACAATGATGTTTTCAGTAGTTGTTAGATCAGTCATACATTGCTTAGCCTAGTGGCCCTAATCTCCATCAACATCTGAATGTTTCGAGTGTCCCATTAGCCATTGACAAAACGACATCTATTTTGATGTGCATATGCGAATAAAGCCAAATAGACATTAATCATCCACCGACCCGACCTTAAACTTCCACACTGTTATGGGAATTCATGGTAACAATAAGGAAAGCAAGCAACAACAAGAGCAGTGTGCTAGACTAAAAAGGTCACTGTCAAGCCAAGAAAATGGGATCAGTTTGTTACATGAATTTGAAAAATAATGTAGAAGAATGATGACATGCATGGCACAAGAAGACAAATAAAGTTGTTGGGAAATGCAAATGAATATTCTACTCTCTCCGTCCCACTATGTTCGTCCACTTTGATTATTTTATACCTCACATATAATTAAAAAGATGGACAAACTTTGTGGGACGGAGGGAGTATATAAGATCATGTAATACAACAATTTTTAGCAAATTAAAGAATTTGCTAATGCAAATTAAGCAAGGGATTATTGCTGCTATTTGGGTCGCTATAATTGGGGTGTACGGTTTTTGCCAAGTCAGGACATTTTACACTATCTTTTGATGTTGAAATTTTATAATTAAAGTTTACTCAAGGGACGGTGGAAGTAACCTACCATGGGTCCATTTTTATTATTTCATTAAATCTCAAATCGAAATTATGTATGAAACATTAGAGAAGCACTTTTGTAAGTATACATCAGTTCATCTTATCTATTAATTAAGATTTAGTCTTAAAAATGTAAATTAATGATATGAATGTAATTGAACGCTCTTCTAAAATATCATATGTTTATTAGCATGTTTTCTTCCAATTTGATCTCATAATTTTCGATCTAAATGTTTATAAACTGTAGCACAAGTAGACTTTTTTTGATAACAAAGCTCAAGTAGAAATTTGAGCACATAGTTTACAAGAACTGTTCTATAAATAAAGATGTCAGTTTCTAAGAAGTAACCAATCCATCCCTCATTAAATTCTCTCTCCTAAGTTCTATCATCAATTATCATCTCCTACTTTTTTGTTTATACTCATTTTGTTCTTCATCTATTGCCTTAGCATATCAAGTCTCAGTTCATTCAAATGGCTACTCCAACTCAAACTCCAGTTCCAGCTACTATACCTCCACGCCGCGGTCAGATCAAGAAAAACATACTTCGTATCATTCTCAACATGGGTCACTGCATCTCCTAACCCCGCTGAAGGTGGAAGTCACGGTGGTAACGGGGGTGCAAGCATCGTCCCAGTGCGCCGAGACAGTTCAAAAACAAACGCAAACAACTAGATGAACTCCAACTCCCATTTAACAACAATTAGTCTGGACTCATGCAGTCGGCCAAGTGCTCCTTTTGTTCTTGTGATATATATAGTCAATATTATTGTCATTTTGATTAATAAGTGTGGCAGATAATGATCATCCAGTCCTCGGATCTCGTTGGACCGATGATCATCTTTCGGTGGTGTCCTGGTGCTGTCGGAATATGCATGGTGTTGTCGGGACTGCGTTGTAATGTTTTGATTTGAATTATATTGCTCTAGATTTGTGTTGTAATATAACCGTGTTTATTATTTATTTTATGTTGTTTTCTCAATATTTGTCATTCTATTAATGTTACTAATAGTGTCAAATCATCTTGATTTCATTCACAAGATCTTGCGTGGTTCAGTCAATGAGGAAAAGACATCCTCAAGTAGCTGATGTCTCTTACTTTAATAAAATATAGTAAATTATTTTGATAAACCCAATTGTTAAATAAGCTAGATTCTATCAGCTAAAAGCAATAACCAGAAAGTGAAACATTCATCATCCTAAAGTGAATAATCAGCTACACGAAATGAGCAGAGAATCCTGTTACTAACGACTTCGATATTATACGACGTTGTTCAATCGATGATATATAAATGTGTGGGTTTTCACTCTTATGCATGCATTTTTGGTGGTTTATTATTAGCTGTAGTTACGATGTGTTAAACGAACCTATGCCTATCGACGAACATTTGAGTTTGGGGTTCTTCTAGTTCCGGAGCAATATAGAAATATATTTAAACTCGTCTAGTGAAAATAAGAGTAACATAAAATCATTTAGAAGACTATTCCACAGTGTTATTATTGAAGAGTTATCAGTGTATTTTATGTCAATAAAATATCTTAGAAAGATACCGACACAAACTGCATTGGCCGTCTTTAGCGTGTGATTAAAATGTAGTTTAGACCTTCTCCGCGTTTTGTGTTTTATGAAGAAATAGAAAAAGACAAGTAGTGACAATTTTTATCAAAAAACATTGGCTTTCCCTCATTGGTCACCTTTTTGATTGCTGTCGGCTTTGCATGATTCGTAAGAGATGACGTCATCTTTTCTGTCATATTACACTCAGCGTCAGCCGTTGTCTAACAAATCTATAGTATTTGTTTCTTCTGTCATGTATTGTTAAAGTTTCTTTTCCTTTTTTAGGTGTTTTAAGATTATTTTTTTCTCTTCATTTATTATCCTCATATTTACCTCTTTCATCATTTATTATTTATAAAATCACTTTTTCTCTTTGTTCTTGTCTTACAAATATTCACTTATTGACATTTTCTTAAATACCTTGTTCTGATCCAAACGAACATTTAATAATGGGACAAAAGGAGTACATCAGAAGTCCTGATAATGTTTGTACATACTGAATATTTTAGGATTGAAATTTTCGAAGTATTAAATCTCGTACCTGTAGAATTTATGAGTTGATTTTATTGATAAATTAGTATAAGACATGGATATTTTATCAAATTAAACTTTTTTGAAGTTAAGTATTTTGTACTGCGATCATTAACAATATTATTTGACCAATTAAGGACAAACAAATATGGTCATGAATATACTGAGTTGATAAAAAAACGAACAAAGAGTATGTGGATATGCAATTTACTAATTTTGAACCCCTAATATATTTTAACATAAACTTCAAAGAATATATGAGTCATCTGCCACTCCATAGCAATCAGAATGAAAATTATCAAAAATATTAATTTTGAATTATATTATTTTGTTTTTGTCAAGTTTGAGTTTGAATTATGACACCTTTTTAAGAACCCGCGATTTTAATTTTAGCATGTATCAACGTGATGATTTTCTGCACACCGAAACACAGCGTTTTAGGTTTGTAAGGATCCTCTAAAAAGAACCCGTTAATTCAACCCACTGCTCATGAAAAGACATCTACACTACAAAGCCACCGCTAATCAAACCATGCTACAAAAATTTTACTATCCATATCTCTCTTCAATTTTATCTCTCATCAAACCATAACTCATGGTAAAAAAGATTCTGAACATCCTTGCCATGATTCACAAGAAAAATGATCATTTTCTTCTCAAACCCATCAATTAACAAATAAAATTATTCTGAAATATATCAAAATGGATGTCCATTTGTAGAATTAAAAGAGTTAAGTTAAATGGTATATTTTTTAAAAATCAAAATTTTGTTATTTTTAAGATATAATCATTATAATATCTAATATGAACAGTAAAAAGTTCTGACACAGTCCACGTGACACGTTTTAATTGGTTCGGCTCTCATGGTAGATTCTCAAATTCTACCATGAGATGATTTTTTTCACGAAAAACCATGAAAAAACTATGGAATGATAAAAAAACATGCAAAAAACCATGGTGGGGATGCATGATATTTTTTACCATCCCTCATGGTAGATTATCATGGTAAAAAAAACCATGGTGGATAGTGCTCTAACAGATTAAACTTTTTCCTTAATTATATACTCCCTCCGTCCCATTATGAGTGTCTCATTTTCTTTTTGGATGTCCCAAAATGATCTTCTAATTTCCTAAAACAGAAACTTTTTTACCTCTACATTTACACTCTCTTTCATACTTTTTATCTCACTCATTCTCTTTCTTACTTTTTATCTCACATTTTTCAATTTTCTTAAAAACCGTGAAAGTTCTCAAATGAAACACTCAAAATGGAACGGAAGGAGTAATAATTTGTCTTCCAGTCATGTGCTTATAATTTATTCTTATGCTTATAATTTATTCTTACTTCAAAATCCTGTAAGTAATGCCAAATCCAAATTCCTCATTGGACATGTGACACGCGTGTGACATGAAATGGCGCCAAGGAGCATTTAAAATGGAAAACGCATTCCTCACCCTCAATAATCAAACCCTAATTTTCTACAGCCGATCCTGAATCAATGATGCAGAGACCGACGACTGCAGCACGCTCTTCCGATGAGCATCGAATCATCGTTCCGGGCGATCATCCATTGTACAAGGAGCATTCACAGTCAGATCCGCCAGACAGATTGATGCACTTAATTCCTCTGATCTTGATACTCTGCTTCCTTCTTCTATGGCTGTTATCACATCCAGGTATCACACTACAAATTAAAATCGATGGAATTTGGTTGCGTATGGAAATTTAGGGTTTTTTTCACTCTTAATAATTTCTTGCTTGTGTTATGAATCTAACGGTAGAGTTGTTGATAATTCTTGGATGTTGATGTTTTTTATTTCAGCTGATTTGTTGATCAAGAATGGATCGGTCGGAGTTCTGGAAAATGCTCGATCACCCTTTGGTGGATTTCACTATGATGAAGCCAGATAAGCTCCTGCTCCTCAAAACTCATATAGAAAGTCAGTATAAACAGCACATAGGCGTTAACTTTTTGGAAACTCAAATATATAATTGCTGGGGAAGGTTACATGTGATCATCTGCATCTGCTTCTCGAGGGAGAAGAAACTCAACACATTGAGACCTCTTTTTGCGCATTTCTGTACATACATATTCTCTCCCTAGCTAGACGAGTATTTCTTTAGTTTTAGTTGACAGGAGTTGTGGAGATCTGGAGTCGTTCAATGAGCGAGCGGACTGCCATTGTTGTGTTTTATGTCTCGCTAGTTTTGGCTTCTCTAAATGATTTAAAGCAGTTCTTCCAAGGGAGGAATCTTAGCTGTTCAATGGATATCACTCCTGGCAGATTGTAAGGCCTCTTCTTCTTTGGAGTTGTACAAGATGGTTCATCCATTTTGTATTCTTGAAGCAAGCATTTGCAGACTTGTCAGTGATGTTAGTAACATCATGGTGATGGACACTAATTTTCAATTCGCTCAAATCTTCCCAAGTTGGGAAAATCAGTGAATCAAGGTTATCGTGTGCTTCATGATCGAGCTTTAATGAATCTGTTGAATGAAATGGTTCTCAGAGGCAGTTTGAATAAACTGGATTGCAAGCTTAAGTTAGGAAGAGAATAAGAAAGCACTTACAGTCAATGGTGGAGAGCAAATTAACCACTGCTAGCAACATCCATTTCCTGATTTACAGAGGCAGCTGTGGAAGAGAATTTAGTGCGCAGGGCTTGACTGGCGTACGTCATTACCTTTTCTGTAACCAAATGAAGACACAGCGATATATAATATGATCCTAGTTAATTACCATATATACAAAGCAAACAGAATAAGTTATAAATCGCATATGACTGACCTGATGATTTCGTCGATTGCACAAGCATTCTGCTACTCCTGCTACTCTTGCATATTTCTCCTTTGTTCCTTGTCTTTTTAGTTTATTCAGGAGTTTTGAGAAGTTATTAGCAATCATAGCAAATTGTTCATCCTCAAATTCTGAGTCACCCCTTGTTACTTCTCCCTTAAAGGCCACACCTTTGTTTTTCTTAGGTGGTGTCTCCATCTCAAGTTCATACTCATATGACTTTAGGGTTCTCATGAGTTCTTCTGATTTGAGAGTTTGTAAGTTTTCAGTTTGCATAATGGAAATTTTATGCATTGCAAACTTACTAGATAGTGCTCTCAAGGCTTTCTTTACCAGCTTTTCTTAACTCAGAGTTTCTCCTAGAGCATGAAATTGATTAGCTATGTCCATCAGTCATTTATTGAACTCTGTCACGGATTCATCATCAGTCATCTTAAGATTCTCAATCTGGGAAGTCAGTGTTAACAACCTGCTCTCTTTGACCTATATGTTACATCATATGTGGTTTGTAGAATGTCCCATGCAACTTTGGTAAATTCACATTTTGATATTAACGAGTAGACATCTGGTTTTACTGCTCCAAAGATTGCTGACAGTGCTATAGCATTTACTGAAGCAACTTTTTCTTCTTCTGCATTCCATACTTCTTCTCTCTTTATTGTGACGGTTCCATCAACTCCTACCGCTTAAATAAAAACGCTGTGTAATATTTTGCAGCAACGACATCGTTTTTGGGTTTACGCGGGATTGTGGGTGAACGTTTTTAACAGCGCTTTTTGTGTAAGCGCTGTTGTAAGTCTTATATCTTTGACAGCGTTTTATTATAAGCGCTGTACAAAATACAATTAATTACAGCGCTTTTCTTATTAAACGCTGTTGTTAATATATATATGTATATAACAGCGCTTTCTTATTTTTAAGCGCTGTTAAAACGGTAATAAACAACAACGCTTTTTTATACAAAGCGCTGTAAAATATCCGTTATTTACAACAGCACTCGTTTCAACAGCGCAAGAAGCGCTGTTAAAGGCAAAAAAACGCTGTTATAAACATAATCTGTAGTAGTGAGTCCATTGTACTATGATGTATCTCTAGGATTTATCATCTAACGACTTAATATATGCTCTCATCCGGGTTTTTCAGTATGATTAATTTGTTCCATCTAATATTGGGGACGTATATGCGCTTCTCTGGCATTCATCATGATGCTTTCCTGACAAAATCTCACTCAGTATGTCGAGTGATCGGCTCTAATACTAATTGAAATTGACGTTACTTAACTATCACAGAGTTGTGCTCAACTTCCGTTCCAAATAGACTAAAGCAGTGCTTGTGTTTTGACTGAAGTGCGTAAAGTTAATTACTGAAATTAAAAGACACAAGACTTGTTAACCCAGTTCGGCTCCTTTAAGGCTTAGTCTGGGGGGCTTACTACAAAGCCTGATGGAAAATTCACTAAAATAGTTCAAGTACAGTTATAAGTAATTGACTGTCTAAAGAACTTTACGTGAAACAAATTACGAAAACCCTCGTCCGCAAGTACTGACCTCCAGCCAGCTAACCACCAGATTAGAACTCCATTGATCTCTTGTTCGTCACATGAACGACTTTCTATTCTTTCTGATTATGTATCAAAAAGGGCAACTTCTAAGACAACAGCGAATTACCTCAAAATTGCAGCAACTTTCTCAGCGCACCTGAACGTGCTTATAGCTTGATTAACTTAGCTCAAGAGAAAAACTCATAAGTCAGAATATTGCTCTCGCTCACTAATTCGCTTACTCTGAAGTCACACGTCAATCGGTTCCTCTCTTTAAATTTTATAATGTTCTTTAAAGATAATGATCTTATTTTTAGAAATCATTATCTTTTAAGGAATTCCTAATTTGAACCGATTAAGATAATAATCGTTTAATTGTTAACTCTTTTATTCGGACATCACGATATTTTCGCAATTCCTTCGCCGCCTTGACTCCATGACACGTCATTGCGTATTGCCTGAACGTCGTTTTTCGCCCAGACTATCTCCCTTTTGCTTCATAATTTGCTTCAGCAGTCTGTTCATCTTATCTGCTGCACATTCTATTTTATTTACTTTTATTCTTGTATCTTCATATAACCTGATCTTTGCAAACAAATATGTCATTTACTCAAGTCTCACATATCATTACAAATTAAATATAAACAATTGGAAGGCAAGTACGCAGAAGAGTTCTCTATGGCGTGGAGTTAACTAATAATATCCTCCAAACGGCCCATCTGTTTGACACCGTAATGGCCATCTCATGTAAATAAACCATAAACCACTGGAATCAGGATCCTATAATCGTAGGTAATGTATCAAATAAAAAAAAGAATAATATTTCATTATAATCATAAACATATCATATCCGTTCATCAAGCATAATTGGATGGCTAATATTAATCAGATTAAATAATATTTCTAATTAGAGAAAGGGTTTTGAATTATCCCATCACACATCTTTTATTATTCATTAAATGGTGGTTTAACATTGATGTATAAGTATGCAAGTAAAGTAAAGTATGTTTGTTTTCGTAATCTCTTTTCAGAAAACTTATTTTTGTAAAAAGCGGGTCCCTTTTTTCACATTTTACGTTAAATATTTAATTGTGACTCACAGGTGAGTGTTACGGTTTGAAAACGGAGTGTCACACCGACCACTTATGTACTTGAAAATCTTTGTGTCTTTCAGAATATAGGATTGGGCCAACCTACTGATAAAGACGTAGATGTTTGAAAATCTTTGTGTCTTTCAGAATAGTGGCATTCAATAACGATGTTTTTTAAGACGTAGGTGTTTGATAAATTAGCTTAATGACTTAATCTCCATTATCCATCCATCCAATCCAACTTTTGAATATTTTGAGTTTCCCAATTCATCATTGACAAAGACGCGCAGATTTGGCCCTAAATGTTTACATACGTTTTTTTTTTATTGATGATCAATTACAATCATGAAGGGATCTTTTCCCGAGAGCTTTTCAATTTAATAATTTTACAGTAGATTTTTATCAAATAAACTCACGTAAACAAACTAGCATGATTAAAATTACAATTTAAGAATAGGGTTAATTGCCCCAAACCACCCATAAAATACGCGTTTTCCCCGAAACCACCCTTAAAATAATTTCTTTCCGAAAACCACCCTTCCGTTATACATTTTTCCCAAGAACCACCAGCCGTTAGTGCATGATATTCAAACACTTTATTTTTTCCAGGAACCACCCATAAAAATTTGTTTTTTCCCTAACTATAATTCATAAGTTAAATCGATAAAAATTATCTAATTTGCAAAATAAATAGTTTCAAGAGTACCTCAAAAATGCGAATATTAAAATATGTTTGAGTGTCCAATATCATTAGTTTATTATAATTTTTAAATAAGTGTTTAATCGTATGTCATCTTTCGATTTGTTAAGTGTTTGATTGTATATCACGAGGACCTCAAAGACGTAATTTAAACTATGTAAGAGTGCCGGGTAATATAAATTTTTTATACTTTTTTAAATTAGTGTTTGATTGTACGTCGTCCTTTGATTTTAATAAATATATTTATGTCTTATATAATAATTTTATAGAGTTTATATATGCTAAAATATTTTCAAAAGTTAATAAAACTATAAGTGACATTCAAATATAATATTATAAACAACAAAAAAATCTAAATGTATGATTTTTATTACCTATTGTTCTTAATTTTATGTTAAATAAATTATACTCATAATTATTTTTAGACTTCTTTGGAACCACCCATAAAATGTTATTTTTTCCACAAACCACCCATTAAAGTGCGATGTTAACGGAAAAGTTAACGGCGTTAACGGCTGGTGGTTCTTGGGAAAAATGTATAACGGAAGGGTGGTTTTCGGAAAGAAATTATTTTAAGGGTGGTTCCGGGGAAAACACGTATTTTATGGGTGGTTTGGGGCAATTAACCCTTAAGAATATTACTTTTTTCTGAATATGCTTTGGCGAGTTTAGTAAGGGATTGTGAAATGCGGGTCGGGTCCACATTTAATTAAGGGGACGGTAGGGAAGTAGGCCCATCAACAGAGACCCACTTTTCAGTACTGAATAAATTAAATATTAAAGAAAAGGAAAAGTTTACAAGTTTTCGATCCCAATGTCTGTCTTATAGAATCTTTAAATCTTAAATGTATGCGTTCGCGCAGCCCTGAAAAAAAAAATAGAATCTTTAAATCTTAAATGTTGTCTCATATTTTTGGATCCCAATGTAGCTTGACATTTGGGCACGTACATAATTGTCCTATAAAGAGACATATCATTTCCTCAGCTCAACCAACCCATAGCTCTTTACTTTCTCTCTCCTATCATCTGATTCATTCTTCTATTGTTCTTCATCTTTTCATCAATTAAGTCTCAACTCATCCAGATGGCTACCGCTACTCCAACACAAGTTCTAGCTACTTTCCCTCCACGTCGCGGCCAGATCAAGAAAAACATACTCCGTAGCATCCTCAACATGGTTATCACTGCATCTCCCAACACCGATAAAGGTGGTGGACCTGGTGGATGCAGAGGAGGACTTATCGTCCCAGTGAGCAGAGACGGTTTGGACACCGAAACAGACAACTAGATGCACTTCAACTATCATAACTATAAATTTGGACTCATGCACTTCAACTTGTTCTGGTAATATATAGTCAATATTATTGTCATTTTGATTAATAAGTTTGGCAGATGATGATCATCCAGTCCTCTGATCTCGTTGGACCGGTGATCATCTTTCGATGGTGCACTGGTTCTGCTGTCGGAATATAGTGTTGTCTGGACTTGGTTGTAATATTATATTGCTGTTGATATGTTGTAATGTAACCGTGTTTATTATCTATTTTATGTTGTTTTCTCAATATTTGTCATCATATTAATTAATGTCAATAATATTGTCAAATCATCTTGATTCCATTACATTCAACAACTCCTGATCGAAAAGCCAACCTCAAGTCGTTCATGTCTCTTACTTTAATAATATATAATAAATTATTATGCTAAACACAACTGTACGTTAAATAATTCCAGTTAGATTGTGGGCTGCAGAGACATCATCCGAAAGTGAATAGTCAGCTACAACTTATACACACAATGAGCTGAGAGAACAATGTTACTAATGACTTGCACAAATATTATAGGACGCTGTTCAACTTCCCAACTTTGTGTTGGTTTTCTCCCTTATGCATGCATGAGTAGTTTATTATTTTAGTTGTTGTTACAATGAGTTGACGAACCTATATATCACAGAATACTTTGAATTTCGAGTTTGTTCCACAGTGTATTTTTATTGAGGAGTTACTAGCTTATTTTAAGTCAATAAAAAATCTTAAAAACAATATACAAAGGACTTAATCCCGTTGTATACTTAATCCCGAATACATATTTTTGTTTGTCATGTGCAAACTCTTCTAGTTTCAGTTGGAAGTGGTACGCCATATATTTTCTTAAAGTCTATGGCAAAGTGGCCGTGTCTATTTAGTGATTAATAAAAAGTGATTAAAGTGTCGTTTATAGAAAAGCGTGCCTTCTCCGCGTTTTGTGTTTTATTAATAAAAAGCGTGGTTTCCTTTCCTCTCGTTGGTTGATTGCTATGCTAATGTTTGTGCATATACTGATTATTTCACAATCTTAAAATATTTCAAGTATCAAATTTCATACTAGTAGACTTCGTCAGTTGATTTTTTTGGTAAATTGATACTGAAAGACAGACATTTCAGAATTGATAAAGCGGTATTTTATATTTGTTGAATCCGGCAATCTCAAATTAATCATTAGATAATTACATGTATTAACGTTTTAGTAACAAGTTATATGTAAAATAATATGTCGCTGTCTCTTTATGTTTGTTTTATTTGTTATTTTAGATGTTTCATTGATTTTACCCGGCAAATCTCCATGATCCATCCATCGACCTCAGAATTATAAATACAATTTTAACTAACTTAGATTAGATTAAATAAAAAATTATAGAATGTGCTAATTTGTGTTTGAAAGGTCAGTGCTAATATGGGTCGGTACAATCAGTGGCGCACCTAGAAATATTTTAGAGTAGGGACAAAAATAATATTTTGGTTATCAATGAGGCATAATACTAATATTAATAAGGACAAAACACTAAAACTAAGTATCATTTTAAGAGAAAAGTCCATCCATTATTACTATTAAAACTCAAAAAATGAGTAGGGCATATGTCCCACCCTCTTATAGGCATTGCCAAACAGCCTTAGGCTTTGAAAAGCCTCAGGCTGGCCTTAAGCCCGAAAATTTGAAGCCCAGCCCAGCCTTATCTTGAGCCCGATTGAAGCCCGGCCTAAAGGTTTGTTCCATAGGCTTAGGCTTAGTATAAATTGTGTGAAGCCCGGCCCGAAGGCCCGACTGAGTATTAGTCCGACAGATCCAAACCTAACCCCACCACAACCTCTTCACGCCCGCTCCTCTTTCTCACGCCTAAGCGGCTAAGCCTCCTTGCCAAATTTCTATACGTTCACAACATCTCACTCGAATCTTCTAAAAGTTTTTAGCAGCCACGATTTCACATCTATGCTCATCCAAATTTGGTATGTTTAACAATTAAAATTTATATAGTTAATTACTAAGCTACTTCTCTTCCGACAGCTAGATTTACTTAGTGCATGCTTAGAAATTTTGCCGACCAATTTAATCATTCCTCTTTTAAGTAAATATAAAGATTCACTTTAATATTGTTGTGAAAAGTATGTTACTGAATATATGCCTATATATTTTTCACAATTATTTGCTAATTCTTAATCCTCTCCTCCAGGTAGAAAGAAGGTTCTGGACTCGCTACAAAATATACACAGCTTTTTTAAAAAAAAATTTTAATTTGTTCATGTTAAAATACGTTTTTGTTTTAGGAAACTATTAAAATGCAGTTTTTATTTTGTTTCATTTTTTAAAAGTTAATTGACATTCAAATTTGATAAGTAAAGAAAAAGCCCGGCCCAGCCCGAAAAAGCCTCATAATCAGTGGGCCGCTGGGCTCAAGCAGGCTTTGATAATTCCTATGGGCCTGGCCCGGCCCGGCCTTATAGGCTGATAAGAGCCCTAAATTTTGTTCTAAGGCTGGGCTTAGGCTTTGTTTTATTGGGCTGGGTCAGCCCGGCCCGGCCCATTGGCATTGCCTACCCTCTTATAACATGCCTCTGCCACTAGGTACAATGTACTAGGATTTTGATTTGTTGGATTAAGATCATGGGAGACATGTTAAATAAATAAGAATGTACGGCGAAATTTGAACCATCCATTTGAATAATTGACGATTGAGATTAAATATGAGTTTTAATTATAATAAAACTCTTGAATTGATAATTATTTTACTTTAAATCTCAACCGCTGAAGTATATATAATCAACGATCTAGATTGCTTGTCACCACTATCTTACTAAAAATTACTCCGACCTCCTAAAACTTTTCTCTCGACTTTGAATAAAATTAAACGAAGCAATTTAGTAAAACTCAATAAAAAATTATGAACCCTTTTCAAATGACATCGTTTAATTATAACTGCAGCATGCTAATTGCAGCATGTCAGCATGAGATCCTAATCCTATGAAGTGAGCTTGATGTTTAAATTTTATAGTGTCCTTCCCAATTCACAGACAGTGGGAAGTAAGGCCCATCCAAACAAAAACCCAACTTTTTAATATTGCATTTATAAAATGGAAATACAGGAAACAATATATTTTTGCAAGAATGAATGATGTAATCTAATCTTACAGCATCTCCAACATCATTCGGTAAATTCATCATGTACAATATATTATTATATTATTTAGGATTTTTTATCAAAAATCACCCGCTCAATACCTAAATTTTAACGAAACCACCCTTTCAAATTTTTTTTGAAATAACCACCCATCAATTTCAAATCGTTAAATTTTGACACCCCGTCGCCGGTTCCGGTTTCTTTTGTCGAAAACTGGTCGTTGACCAGGTTGGCCATGCTTTAAATCGAATTATTTTATTAATATACTTGTCCAATAATACCATTAATTTAATACGATTTTACTTGTTCAATTGTGCTTGAATTATCCAAAAAATCATAATATAAACTTTAATCTATCACTACAAACTCAACAAATCAAAGCATTTCTCAACATTAACCTTTAATTGCTTTTGTTTTTGGGTTATGGTGTTATTCGATTAGTTTTTTAGGGTTGAAAATTAGATTTCAAGCATAGTCAACGACCAGTTGTCCGGCAAAAGATGCCGGAATCGGCGACGTGATTTCAAGATTTAACGATTTGGAATTGATGAGTGGTTATCTCAAAAATTGAAAAGATGGTTTCGTATATATTATGTATCGAGAGGGTGATTTTCGGTAAAAAAACCCTTTATAAAACTCAGTTTAATCATATTGTAAAAAATCCAAGTTAAATGATTAGTTATTTACATGTACTGTTGTTTCATAATTAAGTTAACATTAAATAATGATGTTTTCAGTAGTTGTTTGATAAGTCATACATTGCTTAATTAGCCTAATCTCCCTGATCCACCCATCCATCAACGTCTGAATATTTTGAGTGTCCAATTCGCCGTTGACAAAACGACATCTCTCTTCATGTGCATTAATCATCCGCCGACCCGACCTTAAAATTCCACACATGTTTCTAGATGAGTAGTAATAAATTATGATGAACTGAATCTTTTCCTATAGGCATTTTAACTATTTTATGCTCTATTAAAATTATATAAATTAATGAACTTATGTTACAAATTATTAGAACTAAAATACAATATATTTTTTCGATAGCAGAACTAAAATACAATTTTAAGAAACTAAATTATCAGTGCAAATAAAAAAATACTAATGCGAAAATAAGCAAGGGATTAGTGCTGCTATTCTGGTCGGGTTGATCCACTATAATTTGAGGTGTACGGTTGTTGCCAAGTTAGTACAGGTTACACTGTAGTTTGATGTTGAAATTTTATAATTAAAGTTTAAGTAAAGGACGGTGAGAAATAGGGCCCGACCCTACTAAAGGGCCCGCTGATGCAGACTTGATGCTGGGCCAACCTTTACTATTTAGGGTTACAGAGGAAGCTAGAGATGAGGGATATAGAGAGCCAGAGGTTGGAAAGATTTTAATTCATTTCTTAATTTCGTACAACAATATGTTGTTGTTTATATAACTCCAATCACAAGTCAAATGACGTTTTTATCAATAACTGAGTGCGTGACGTCCACTTTTTACTATTTAATTAAATTTCAAATCAAAATTATGTAGAGGAGCGCGTTCGTTAGAACACATTTCAAACGTTAATCTAATTTTTAAGTTTTGGTCTTACAAGTGTAAATTAATAATATGAACATAATTGAGTGCTCTTCTCAAATATTATAAATTTAGCTGCATGTTTTCGTCCAATTTCGTCTCATAATTTTCGACCCTAATGTTTATTAACGTGATTTGTAGCACAATTAGACATTTTGTTGATAACAAAGCACAAGTAGACATTTGAGCACATAGTTTATAAGAATTGTCCTATAAATAAAGTTATAAAGATGTCAATTTCTCAGAGTAGCCAGTCCATCCCTCCTTACATTCTCTCTCCTATCATCAATTAATTAGATTCATTCTCATTTTGTTCTTCATCTTTTCATCAATTGCCTTAGCATATCAAGTCTCAGTTCATTCAAATGAATACTCCAACTCCAGTTCCAGCTACTATACCTCCACGTCGCGGTCAGATCAAGAAAAACATACTACGTAGCATTCTCAACATGGTGGTCAGCGCAGCTCTTAACCCTGCTAAAGGTGGAGGCCAAGGTCACTACGGAGGTGCACCCATCGTCCCAGTGATCTGAGACAATTCAGACACCAACACAGACAACTAGATGCACTGCAACTCCTACATAACTACAATTAGTTTAGACTCATGCAGTCCAAGCGCTCCTCCTCTGTTCTTGTGATATATATATAGTCAATATTATTGTTATTTTGATTAATGAGTGTGTGGCAGATGATGATCATCGGATTTTGCTGTACTACGATCATCATCTGGTGATCGGTGGTGCTAGCTGTTGCTATATGGTGTGTTGTCGGTACTTGTTGTAATGTTGATCTGAATTGTATTGCTACATTTGTTGTAATGTTATCAAAATTTTCCATTTTGATTTGTGTTCTTATTATTTTTCTTTTATTAAATAATTAATTAATGTTAATAATAATAGTGGCAAATCAATATTGATTCCATTCAACAACTCCTGATGGATGCTGTTAAATATCTTGCATATGGTTCAGTCTTTCAAGAAATAGACCTTGAT
Organism: Sedum album; assembly: GCA_006409495.1. NCBI lineage: Eukaryota > Viridiplantae > Streptophyta > Magnoliopsida > Saxifragales > Crassulaceae > Sedum > Sedum album. Next base: position 57,613 of record QZGG01000086.1, read on the forward strand.
ATCTCTTGCTTTAATAAAATATAATAAATTATTTTGATAAAACCAAATTTTAAATAGTTCAAATTATCGTCACTAGTACAATTTATTTATTTATTTAACACTGCGTACATTTAAACATGCATCATCCGAAAGTGAATAATCAGCTACACGCAATGGTTCAGTCACCTTTTTGATTCCTTTCCATTTTGCTGATGTCATGCATGATTCGTTAATGGTGACATCAGCATCCCTCTGACGTGTCATATAATCGGCAGTTGTCTAACAAATCTCAAAGTGCTGATACTGTTTCTCTCCAATTGCTATCAAGTGGCAGCAGACCCGAATATTCATTAAAATCTATGTTACAATATGTTAGGGTTAAAATATTCAATAGACTTTTTCTGAAATCAGATAATTTGTGATATGATCATCAACAATATTATTTGACCAAATAAGGGCAAACAAATATTGGTTATTAATATTGAGTTACTAAAAAAAAGGAAAAAAGAGTGTGATATGCAATTTACTAATTTTTTTGCAATATAGATTTTAATGAATATTTGGGACTGCTGCCACTTTGACAGCAAGTAGAGATAAAATTATCAAAAATATTAAGTGTGAATTATGTTATTAATTTTTGTTAAATTTGGTTTGAGCAGTCGATGTGACAATATTTTACACACGTGACAAGCCACATGTACTATAAAAAATAAGAAACACGTGATTTAAAATAACAATTTCTCTAAAAAATAATCTATTATCTCAACCCATCACTGAAAAAAAACATGAAACCTCTCAGCACAACAAATCCACCACTCATTTATGATATTTTTCTCTTAATTATATAGTAAATTGTCTTCCAGCCTTGTGCTTATAATTTTCTTTCTTACTTCAAAGTCCTCCAAGTAATGCCCAAATCCATATTCCTCATTGAACATGTGACATGCACGTGACATGAAATGGCGCGAGAAGCATTTAAAACGGAAAACGCGACCCTCATTACTCAAACCCTAATTTTCTACAGTCGATCTTGAATCGATGATGCAGAGACCAATGACTGCAGCACGCTCTTCCGATGAGCATCGAATCATCGTTCCGGGCGATCATCCATTGTACAAGGAGCATTCACAGTCAGATCCGCCAGACAGATTGATTCACTTAATTCCTCTGATCTTGATACTCTGCTTCCTTCTTCTATGGCTGTTATCACATCCAGGTATCACATGACAAATTAAAATCGATGGAATTCGGTTTCGTATGGAAATTTAGGGCTTTTTTACTCTTAATAATTTCTTGCTTGTGTTAGGAATCTAACGGTAGAGTTGTTGATAATTCTTGGATGTTGATGTTTTTTTCCAGCTGATTTGTTGATCAAGAATGGATCGGTCGGAGTTCCGGAAAATGCTCGATCACCCTTTGTTGGATTTCACTATGATGAAGCCAGATAAACAGTAGATAGGTATAACTATTTTTGTCATGCTCTTTGAAATTGATTTCATAAAGATGATTGCTGGGGAAGGTTTACATGATCATCTGCTTCTCGAGGGAGAAGAAACTTAAGACATTGAGACCTCTTTTTGCGCATTTCTGTACATACATATTCTCTTCCCTAGCTAGACGAGTATTTCTTCAGTTTTAGTTGACAGGAGTTAGTGGAGATCTGGAGTCGTTCAATGAGCGAGGACTGCCATTGCTGTGTTTTATGTCTCCATTAGCCAACTTCCCGCTAGTTTTGGCTTCCCTGAATGATTTAAGCAGTTCTTCCAAGGGAGGGGTCCTAAGTTGTTCAATGGATATCACTCCTGGCAGATTGTAAGGTCTCTTCTTTGGAGTTGTACAAGATGGTTCATCCATTTTGTATTCTTGAAGCAAGCATTTCGCTGACTTGTCAGTGATGTTAGTAACATCATGGTCATGGACACTTTTCAATTCTCTCAAATCTTCCCAAGTTGGGACAATCAGTGAATCAAGGTTATTGTGTGCTTCATGATCGAGCTTTAATGAATCTGTTGAATGAAATGGTCCTCAGATACAGTCTTAATAAACTGGATTGCAAGCTTAAGTTAGGAAGAGAATAAGAAAGCACTTACAATCAATGGTGGAGAGCAATCACTTTTGGCAACATCCATTTCGTCATTTACAGAGGCAGCTGTGGAAGAGAATTTAGTGCGCAGGGCTTGACTGGCATCATTACCTTTCCTGTAACCAGATGAAGACAGCGATATAAAATACGATCCAAGTTACCATACAAAGCAAACAGAATAAGTCATAAATCGCATATGACTGACCTAATGATTTCGTCGATTGCACTAGCATGCTGCCTCTCTTGCTCCAATAATGAATCTTGCATGTTCTCCATTGTTCTGATCCCAACTTGACTTTCTTAGCACTACAGGTCAAGATAATAATATATAAACATCAAATATCCAGTGTGCAACAACGGTAATGGAGAAAAAAGAAAGGAAAATGTCATACCAATTCTTGATAGCTTCTGTCAGGCCCTCCTTTTCACTCTCTAGGGCAGATGTATCTTCTGCGTAGTGGTTCTCAGTTTCTTCCATGTGTTCACTCCATTTAGTCCTAATGGATGAATTAGACATTCGTAAGGCTGATGTTTCCTTCTGCAACTTTTGCATGCCTTCAGTGGCAGTCACATGAAGATTGTACATTGACTCTTGTATCTGAGAAATAATCATGAGCATAGTTGTTTACATTAGTTCACAGCACTTAGAAGAAACCAATTCACACAATGAAAAAAAGAGTCCTAGCTGATGTGTTTTAATTCAATGTATACCAGTTTCTTTTTTCGGACATTTGATTCTGCAAGCAATTCCGCCACTTTCTCTAGCATTTGCCTCTCCTCACTGGCGGCACATTCCTGCAAAATCCAGGATATTAAGCATCAAAAATTATTCTATATTTTAACACGTGAATAATGAGTATCTCACAAACCGCAAATTTATTTTCAATATCTGCCAAGATTTGGCTGTGGACTTTTTGGGATTCATCAATAACACCGTCAAGTTGGATGTGCGAGCATCAACAGTTTCAAAGAACTCATTGGTGACTCCGGAGATGGACCGTGTAGCTTCAACAGTTCTATCATGTGCCTGATAACATTTTTTGAGAATCAACATTTTCATGGTGCTTCTACAGCATATAAAAATTCTGAAAATACAAACCTCTCGCTGCATTAGTGCAAATGCATTCAGCATATCCTCTTCATTGTGCAGATCAATTTCGATACTGTTTAATAGTGCATCGGCATCAGAGGAAATAACCTTGAAAAGCTATTCACATAAATGAAGACTATGAGTTGTGGGAGGCAACTAAACAAATGCCATGTAAAGTGATAATTTGACAATTATAAAACTTACATTCTGAAGGGTAGTTGAGTGCTGAGTAAGATCAGAATTTAGATCTCTGAGGCTCGACTTTAAGTTTTCATCCAGCTCGCAAGCTAAACTATCCAATACATGGATACCAGAAGAACACATGCTCTTCAACTTTCCGACCCTCCCTCTGATTTCTTCGGTAGTCTATTAAGTATCAACATGAGAGACATTAAATAGCTATAAATCAAATTTAGTACAAACAAATGCATGCAGGATCAAAGAGACTATGCACTACCTGAGACTTGGTTGCAACAAAGGATTGCATGTTTTCTCCCATGTCCTTGAGCTGCTGTTCTTGTTTTGTAAGGGAAGTTGTCAGAGTTTGATGCAAGGTTTCAAGCTGTTCGGCCAGTTGGCTTTGAAATGTTTGAATTAAAGCTCGGTTTCCATCTTCGATTCTATTCTTGCGGTCTTAAAGGAAGCACAGATGAAAGTAATGTCATCATTTCTAGAGGTGAAATTTAACTCAAGACCAGGAGATACTAAATAGTACCTATTTTTGTATGTAAAGCAGAAACATCAGATGCTGCATTCTGAAGCTCTGCCCGCAGTTCAAATGCACGTTCTATGAGAGCCTTCTCTGAATAAGTTACAGTTAACAAAGAAGAGTGAGAAAAAATGGGTGATTTTTGTGTTAACACCTGATTATGTGAGACCTTTATGAAAACTACAGGAAAGTTGAACACAGCGATAAGTACCATGACCCTCTAAAACGAGAAACCTTACCAGTATTGAGCAGATTTTGTATCAGAAATTCTTTTTCAATGATTGTTGCCTTAGCTTGTCGATGCTTTTGTTGAAGATCCGCCAATGCAAAGTCAGTTTCCGCAAGCTTTTTCTGAAGTTTTAGATAGAGTGAGATTACTTCTTTTGTCAAAAGGATATCAAAAGCAAAGTGAACAAAGTTAACGTGCTTCAAGATTTGTTCATATTTGAACTGTAACAGTTTAATATCTAAAAATAGTCAAACACAGCAGGTAAATTATTTGAACCACTAACCTCAGTTTTACCAAGCTTTTCAGATAGCTCTGTGGCCAATTCTTGTTGGGAGTTGTAGAGTTCTTGAAGCTCTGCTATTTGCTGATCACAGTCATACACTATCAGAACTAATTGCCCCCTTAGAAACCAATAAGAGAATCATTGCATACAACGTATAAAGAAATACCTTGTCCTTGGACTCTGCTTCCAGATCCATCCGTTCAATCTTTTCAACCATTGCCTACATTCGTACGGGGTGTTAGACTTAGAAGAAGGTCAAGTTTGTCATAAATTGGATTCGACAAAAAAGCCCTATACCTTCTTCTCTGCTTCATCCTGGAGATAACGTTCTTGAGGTATATAAACTCCATTCTTTTCTCTAGCGGCATGAACCTCTGGGAAGATTAGTATACATAGATTAGTGCATGACAAATAATAATCCCTCTGAAGTTACGGAAGACTGCCTAGCGAAAGAAACTAAAAATTACCTTGCTTGAGTCTATCAATTTCGGAGTACAAGTCCTTGATCATAGCTGTTTTCAACATTTTCTGATTGACCTGTTAAACAGTCAGCATACGTATCAAATAAGCTAACTACATACAAAACAGGTGAAGATTTGACGCTCCAATTCAATCATAATGTACCTCTGGTTTATTCTTTATATTTTTAGCACGATGAGCATAGTCTAAAGTGCTGAGTGTCTCTTCCAAGCAATGAATAGAAGGTGATATTGTTGCAATTACACATGTTTTAGTCTTCCCTCCTAGCGAGTCCCTCAATAGCCTGGTTAGCTTGCTATCCCTGACATATAATGGACCCAAATAAATGAGATCAAGTCTTTATGAAATGCAATTCGGATCTTCAAAATTTCACTTACCTGTACGGAACATGACCTGAATGCTCTACCAATGAATTAATACATCTACCAAGAGTGAGCAAACTTTTATTGATCTCTCCAGCTTCCCTTGCTCTTCCCTGCAATTTAGAACTCCTGTTAGTATTTCTCATTAAGGAATATCAGACAGTAAGAGAAATCAGCAAAGTAAATAATGTTTCAAAATCAATTGTTTCCAACAATTTAACCAAATGACTTAAGTTGAAATGGTAAAAAAGAACATCCTGCAAGTCAAATAAACATAGCTAACATACTTACATCTCTTACACCGGAACGGGTGACATTCTCTGAACCAGCAAGGTCTACTAGATTCAACTTCCCACATTTGATCACATCCTCCCCTTCAAGAGTTCCCTCCTTTATATGGACTGTGATAGAAAAAACAGAGTGCGAACGACTACTTTGCTTGTTGAGTAAAGTTTCCGCTGTTCTCCTCTTTGCCGAACCCTTTTCTAGTATCTTGTAAATTTCTTTGGCAGTGCACACTATTTCTTCTTCCAAACCTCTCACCAATATACCCCCTTTACCATCTTCCATGAGCGCAAGAGGTTTCTTGGATCTGTCGTCAAAAGCTTTTGAGGAATCCTCAACTGCCAATAAATCAGTAATTTCTTCATTGTAAAGCTCCAAAAATGTGACTTTCATACTATATTCAGCACACTGAGCCTCCAATACATCAAATATTTGCTGAACGGCTCGTGGAATCACACCGGCATCACTTGGCATGTCCCCATTCTGATGAGTAAGAAAAAATAGATATAGAAAAATATAAAATGTTACCATTAACTACATGTACTTTAAAAAAACAGTATGCTTGATGCGAAAACATTATTCAAGTAGTAAACTGCAGTACCTTCTTTTTAGCCTCTCCTTCCATCGTATACGTTTTCCCGGTTCCAGTTTGCCCATATGCAAATACTGTACAGTTATAGCCTTCCAAGACTTCATTGACTATGGAGGAAATAGCTTGATTATACAAATCTTTCTGTTTGGAAGATGGGCCAAAAACCTGCAAAGAATTGCCGAAATTACTATCAATTTTGAAAAAAACACAGCAAACCAATCAAATGACTGCCACGAATTACAGTTGACAATAGCTTACAGGAAATCTAACCTTATCAAACACAAATGTCTTGTCAATCTGTTTGTTGGCAATATTTTGGGCCAAGGCAACTTCTCGTCTAGATTCATTACAAGATACTACAACAGGAGTATGTACTCTCTGCTCCTCATCACTCAACGGCCTACAATTCCATAACAGTCACCATTACACAACATCATCAAATGTAAGAAAAGTAATAATTCTCATTAGCTTATCTAGACAAGGAAATGCATCATACCTGCACCTAACTATAACTTGAACATTCACGCCTTTCTCCCTGTCCTGTTTTCCACTCGAATTAGCATCACCTGGTCTGAAATCCCGAACACCCCTGTCACTCGATCTAGGGGTTCTAGCTGGGGAAGCGGGCACCATTCCACCCCTCTTTAATATTTGTGACGTCTCCATTCCCTATAATCCCTTGCCAACCTGACATTCATCACAACATATTTCAATTTTCAACTCAAACACCTCCAAAAACACAAAACTGTTAAAAAAACCTATCAACCTACAGCTCTCAATGGCTCCAAATTCAACTCAAAACACGTCAAATTCCTCTAATCAATTCCATTTCCAACTCAAATCCATAGCTTGACATCCCAAACATCCAATCACATAATCAATTTCATTTTGCATCAAACTTCACTGCATCTCAAATATCCATTCAACATCAAATTCAAAAATGTCAACAACTTACACGAAACGGATCGCTGATTGCGGATGATCAGTCAACAATCGGGAGAACAACGATGACGATGGATCAACTAACTCTAGGGTTTGGTTGATGGACAGAGAGATTGCGTTGGATGGATTGTTGGAGAAAATCTAGGGTTTCAAATGCCGAAATTAAATTCCAATTTTCGATGGCAATCGATGAGATATTAATAATAAATAAGTTAATAAGGAAATTAATAAACAACAAAATTCAAATTTTTAAGCCGTTGGGTAAGCGCACGAGTTAATGCTTGGAGAATGTTCCACTTACGACAATGTTTAACGCTGTTAAAATTCGACCGTTGTAGCCAGACTGGATTAGTCAATTAGATTAGTCGATTAGAGAGGTTATTTGCTAATGATTTTTTCCTTTTTTTTGTAAAGCTTAATTTTTTCGATAAAAGATATGTTACATGTACCGAATCTTAGTGTTGTACTAGAGAAAAATAAAATAAAATAAATATTTGTTTACTGTAGTTACATTTTTTTTCATTCTACCATTTCTCATATTTTAAAATTACTCATACGATAACAATCACTCATAGGGTTACGATCATGTAAGATGATTTATTGTAAAACGAATGGACACATTCTAAATCGTTGATTTGACTAATCAAACGGTTGATATTAAAGTTGACATTTCGATTTGCGAAAAACACGAATCGGTGAAGGTTTTTAATTTTTAATTTCCTCTATTGGATTATTATAAATCAACGATTGAGATCTTGTCCTAACATCTTACAAATATTTGATTGCCCTCCTATCTTTTATCATTACTCATATATCCTTCAGTTATAATATATCAATGGATAACATCTAGCGAGATGGTAAATACTTGTGAGACGAAATGACTACATTTCAATTGTTTGATTTGATTCATCTGAAGGTTGAAATTAAAATTGATTTTAGGTTGGATTTGAAAAATAAACAGATGATTAGAGTTATAATTATTTTTGAGGTTAAACTTCATAAGATATAAATAATAATAATAAGGGTTAATTACAGATGACCACCCGCATAATATGCCATATTCCATGCCACCACCCTTATATTGTAATATTACATTCGACCACCTTTATAACTAAAAACTTTCCAAAGAACCACCTCAGTTAACGGCAGTTAACGGAGAGGGTGGTTAAATGGAAACAAAATTGATTATAAAGGTGGCGAAGTGGAAACATATTTATTATAGAGGTGGTTTATTGTAATAAAAATACTATTATTATATTAAAAAATTAATATATTTAACGGTAACGGTGACAGTACAGTGCGTGGGTGGTTGATTGGAAATTTTATACTTATAAGGGTGGTGGAATGTATTATTACAATATAGGGGTGGTTTGGTGGAATATAGCATATTATTTGGGTGGTTATCCGTAATTAACCCTAATAATAAACTATTGAAATGCTGTTTCACATAACTACAAATATATTTTTATTCTTCATGAACTCTCTATCAATCAATAGGCAGAATTTTAATTGTGCGTGAAGTAATAGTGTCATTAATAAACATGACTTAAATTAAAAATATACTCAGTCTAGGAATCTTATACCCATTTCGCCGGAATGGAATCATTTGGAATGAAATGAAAGGATGAATCTAATTCATCATTCTATTCCCACGAAATGCATTCCATCCCTTCAAAGTGGACGCACCACAAGTGTAGTGCTAACTTAGTAACTTGTGGCATATTAAAATAAATCAATTTTTGAATGTTAATACTCTGAAGTCTGAAATCAATCTACGACTCTTTATCTAGAGTAATCCTGTAAGCACTGACTATCGGTGCTTTCAGATGAAATTTATATTATATAACTCAAAATCTTTCGTTTTTGAATTCTGCAAGGTAATTTAGTAATTCCAAGCCTTAATTTTTCTTACCTTGAATCAAAATACCTTTCAGATAGCACAGTTTTTTTTCTCAAAATAGTGAATTATGACAACCTGTGGTGTGTCATTTTGAAAGATATACATCAAGCGAAAAAATAATGGTCTTCAGTTTGAAGACATGGATTTAAACACATGAAGAGATAAAATGCTGGTTCAAAGTGACAAGATTTAACAAACAAAATATAAAAACAACAGACACAGCAGCTCAACTCTGGAGTCTGAAAATGGTGCTAAATACAACAAAGGCCTTGAGAAGTCGTAGACTTACTAAAGAATATTACGACTTGGATCCGTCGAGCCATTCTTTCCTGTACAAACCCAAGTTTTTCCATCAGTTCGAAGTCAATACGAGAAAGTTTGGAAACCGGCCAGGTGGATATAATAGGTTTAAAGCCTTCACCGGCCCTCAGATTTGACGAGCTGAGAAAAGACTTTACTCATGGAGACTCCAGAGATGTCATCCACACTTGATGCTTCATACTCAGCTGGAGATTCACTAGTTTCAGCGTGCGTGAAGTTGTTGACTTGTGGAGACAGCTCACCGATGTTGTTAGTACTGTTGTCTTCATCATCCCCTAGAATAACTGCTTCCTGAAGTTGAAGAGCGTATTCCAAGTTCCACAGGACGTCTCCCATTGGAGGCCTGTCAACCCCGTAATCAGCTAAGCATTTTTCAGCTGTTTCAGCAAATTTACGTAGAGAGTCGGGTTTGATTTTTCCTTGTAAAAACGGATCGATAACTTGCTCCAATTGTCCTTTCTTCTGCCATTCATGCCCATTCGGCTAAGTTTACTTTTTCGCGTGGTAGAGATGGATCAATCACAGGCCTTGCGCATAAAACTTCAAATAGCACCACTCCAAATGAGTACACATCTGACTTATCCGTAAGTTGTTGCCTCCTGAAATATTCCGGGTCTAGATAACCGAAACTTCCTTTTACGGCTGTACTAACGTGAGTCTGATCCAACTCTGGTCCAGTTTTCGAAGACCGAAATCAGCAACTTTAGCCATAAGATTCTCATCAAGTAAAATATTTGCAGACTTCACGTCACGGTGGATAACTGCTTTGGCATAGCCGGTGTGAAGGTAGTGAAGACCTCGGGCTGCCCCAATGCATATTTCGAGCCTTTCCTTCCATCCCATGCTAGGATATTCCGACCCATATAAATGGCTTTTAAGCGTCCCGTTCTCCATAAACTCGTATACCAAAATCATTTCATTCTTTTCATCACAATATCCAATCAATGAAACCAAATGGCGGTGGCGGAATTGAGACAACATTTCGATCTCAGTTTGGAATTCTGCAAGACCTTGTTGCGACCTTGGATTCCCTCTCTTTACAGCTACTTGTGTGCCGTCGCTCAAAACTCCTTTGTAAACCTTTCCAAACCCACCAACACCAATAACTCCAGTCTCATCAAAATTATTTGTAGCCTCTTGAATTGCTGCAAACGGAATGCGACAAGCATAATTTGAAATAGCGCTGACAGTAGTTCCATTCGAGTATTTACTACCCATAGTGTGTGAGTTCCCATTGATGAATAAAGGAATCCATGTTTTGGAATCACCTTGTCCTCCCTCTCGCTGCATTTTCCTTCTCCTGCACATTACTAGGACAAATACAGCAATCAACAACAAAACAACTCCCCCAACAGCGATACCAACAATCAGCGACACATTCATGCTTGAAGAAGAACTAGCAGGACCCAATGCAGCCGAGCCACTTAGACTGCCCGCAGAATTATTCATTTTCATGATCTCGAGCCCATTGAGAATAGCATTCGGATTTTCGGAGGTTAGAGTAGATGGCCCGATACTGACACGAATCTTTGATGCAGTAGCCTTAGCAGTAACGAAATCCATATAATATGGAGTAGCTAGCTGGCTGAACGTCTTACTACTCAGATCAAGATTCGGAGCAACATTATAAGAGTCGATATAAACATTGAACAGAAGCTGAGCAAGACTCTTGCTCACAATATCACAGAAATGAAGCCTAATGAGATACTGAAAACCCTGAACGACATCAAACTCCCAGGTCACGTTGAAATTGCTGTTTGTCGTGCTAGCAGAGCTCATATCAGTAAGACTGCCGTAGACAGATCTAGGAGCAATATTTTCTGTAGCCAACCCATCAGCATATTTCACTGCAGCCAAATTAGTCACATTATCTGCGACTTCCGGAGATAGTAAATATTGCCTGTCGTTGACCCATGTTCTTCCAAGTGTATCATTTTGGAATGATACAAACTGTCCACCCATATTAACCCTCACAATTGTCTCAAGTGCTTGATGCAACAACCCCGAATAAGTCCCTAATGGGTTCACAAGACTAGCATCATTGAGAATCACCTCATCAGGGACAGAAACAACCTCCATCGCATTAATAAACGCAAACGAATCCCCGTAGGTGCAATGGTGATCACAAGGGTATCAGTCGTGACATTAACCGAAAACTCCTTCACAGTAGCCTTACTAGGCGGATTGTACTTATCTAACAAGCCATGACTTTGAGCTGAAACCGAGAACCCCGCCTCATTCATATCATACACATCATACACAAACGGATAGAAATACAACCTGATCCAATGCCTCCCTGGTTGACTAATCGAAAACGTGTAACTTGACTTGCTAGTGAAGATCCTAGCAGTTTGATAAATCTTCGCAAGGTCAGACGACAAGCCCGTCTTCGTGCTCGTACTCGCCTCAATCGAGCCGGAGCTCGTCAACAACTTGGACGTTGACGAATCCGAAACGAACAACCGATTCCCAACCGTGGTATCAGAACTAGATCCACAATCAACTAAATAATTATCAGCTGGAGTAAATCCAGCACACAACACCACCATACACAACATCAAAACCCCAACACACCACATCACTTTAAACCTCCCATCTCTCTCCATAGCTATTAATCTTTACAAACCCCTACACAGTCAACCACAAATCAACACACTCCAAAAGCCGCAAATCTCAAACAAGTAACAAAACTGATGAAAACTGAAAAAGGTTGTACCTTTAAGATGTATTTGATTGAGCTCTAAAAGCCAAACAAACCCCAGATCCTGTAATCAGCAAAGACCCTTTTGGCCAAACAGCAAACAGATATCGAAATACATCAAATCCGGAAAGTGGGTTCGCCAAATCGAGCTGGGTACAGCTCGGAAACAGCAGCAGATGTCGACAAAGTGATATTCGATTATATTAAATAACTAAAAATGTAGTAACTTGTGGAAATTAAACAAACTATCAACACGGGATCGATCTATTATGCAACAGCGGCGGTGAATAAAGAAATGGCGAAGTCGACCTGCTGGTGGTGAATCGGTTGTGGAAATTGAGAGATAAATTACTCAAAAAGTGAAACTTGGGAAAGCCTTGAAATGCGAGCTTTAGGAGAGAGAAAGAGACAGAGTTATTAATGACGGTGTTTTAGATTTGTTACAGTTACAAATCTTAATTAGTGTTAATTAATAATTTATGTGATTAATTATTGCATGAGATTATGTGTTGATTGATTTTTTTAATTTTAAATGTGATTTAATGTGCAGTTTTAATTGGAGACAGCGAATTCGTGCTGTCACGAAAAATATCATAAGCATGAGTTAACATATTCCTTAATAATAGACAGCGTTTTATTGTATGCCACTTGCGCCACCGGCTTCAATTCGACATATAGTTGTCCTAGTAATTTGTCTCTTGTAGCTTTCAAATTGTTAAATGAAAACAACTAATTAAATAAAACTATTTTCATTATAAAAAATTCAGGTCGCTAAAGTTTTGCTTTTTAGTGCATGTATCAGATGGCGAATTTGTGACGTGTGACTTATAATATAAATTATACTTTTATTGGCTCAATAAAATTATTTTTGATTGATATGTAGGAGAATCTTTACTATATATAAAAGGGAAGTGTGCTATTAGCGATTATCAGATGAAACCACAGTTATACCCCTACATTCACCAATAATCACTTTAACTAAACTTTAATTTAAGCTTATTATATATTAAAATAATTTATGGTATAAATATGCACAAATTGAAATGTGCACTAAAGACTAGTAAAATGAAGTTAGATGACAAAGGAAAGTGACATGAGGAATTAACTGATCTAGTCCGTAATTGACGTTAGATTGTCATGCTCTAGAAATTGGACTACGTGCGCCACGTTCCTATTGTTACACACCACGTTAATTGTTCATCAGTTATCAACAACTACAGTTTACAACCTTAGACTTACTTAAATTAATGTCACAAATTGAATTGTGTCACATCAATTACAACCAAAGTAGTTAATTTTCCTAATTTAAACCAAACAGTTACTCTTTGTATTTGTATTAACAATAATATTTACACTCTTAGTTTATATTCGTAAGAATACATTTCAACCGTTCATATCATCCACACTCTTAATTTATATCGTAAAATCACATCGCAATCGTACATCTCATTCATTACTTTATCAATTTGATGTCACTTGACAACTACTAACAAATAGCATTTAACATTATCATTTAAAAAGTAGACATATATCACTTAATGAATGAATTAATAAATAAGATACACGATTGAGATATGCTATTCCGATTGGGCCGTGAAGGCCCAATTAACTACCGGCCCAAGACTACTGTGCATTTTTAGAAACATTAATGAAATGGAGCGGAATCGAAAAAGGTAGTTGGCATTCTAGTCTATTCCGAGTCTGAGACTCATCATATCGCGCGCGCACATGATCAAAATCAAAGCTACACCATAACACGGTGGACCTCAGTTACATACCATATATCTACCGTCCGATTTATTTAAATGAATCGGAGCCGTTGATCTTGATGAAAGCTGTTCGCTTATGATAGGACGCTCTGCTGAGTCATCATTATTACCTTTGTCGTTTTCTCACTTCTCTCTCTTGATCAGATTCGATTCGATTCGATCCAATTAGGGCAAATAATTCGCTGCAATTTTCCGGAATCGGAGTGCTTCGCCGATCGTCTTCTGCTCAGGTATTCGCTTGTTTTGGCCTTCTGGTGCAACGTCGAGTTTCTATTATTTGTGCTGAATTGAATTGTGTACGAATCGATTTGGTCTTGAATTTGGATGTAGATTTGGTGTTTTGTTGTTGTTTTGGGGTGGTTTTGGAGAGTTGTTGATGGAAGTGGGCCGTTCGTTGCGTGGTTGTTGAGGTTTGGTTGAGTGGAGTGGTGGATTTTGACCTAGTTATGATCTATATGCTCCTAGTTATGATCTATATGCTTTACTGTTAGTTGACATTTGGAAGGTCTGCAAAGCTTTTATCTTTAGGTGGGGTTAGAATGATGCAGTCGGCTTGAGGTTTATACATTCTCGGGAAAGGAAATATAGAAGGATTTTTCGGTGGTAGAAGTGGTCGATTGTATTAGCTTGTTGTTCTGGAACTGTAATGCTTTTTGTGTTTCGCTTTCCCATTCGTGTTGATTGATAAGTACTAGTGTGATTATGATCATTAGAATCAGTAGTGGAATTATATACATTGACTGGAAGGTTTATAAGTATTTACTTAGGTAAACAAAGAAATGATTTCTTGGTTTTCTGGAAGCGTGTAGCGATTTTCAGTGGCATGGTAATTGTCTGCAATTGCTGAACTTGTCTTCAGTATGTTATCAATATTAGTACTTTATATGTCGTCCATTTCCTTTGCAGCCTGAAAATTTTGGAGTTTGAATTTGTGCTTCAGTGGATTTCACCAAGAAAGTGGCTTATCAGTGGCAACCCGGTTTATAAAGAGTCCCAATGTCGGGGCTACTTAATGTATGCATTCGTTATTGTACCGTTTGGCTGATAGTTTTTAAGTACAGATGTTTGCGGTAATGTAAGGAAGTGAGTTTATAAATTCTTTTCAGTACCAACAGAAGTAAGGTATATCATCTAACTTGAAATTATGAGTCCCTGTCTTTTTGAATGGATAATTTCTTTCAACGAAGTCATCTTGTTGCTAAACCTAGCTAGTGCAAAGAAACTCCCGATACTCCGGCTGCTTTTGTGGTCTTATGGTTTAATTTTGTATGCTCACCTAATGAATATTGAAATTCATACTTTCTGCTGCAGTCTTCTCTAAATGGGTCCACATCAAATCTCTCAGACAGTTCTTATCGACCCTCTCCATCACTTTCTGGTCTAACTGGTGCAACGTCTCCAGGTTATCATCCATCAGGTATGTTGATTTATATGATAATATTGTGTTGTTATATTTAAGCTTCAGAGAGGTTTTTTAAAAGTATGATCCTTCTTTGTATTTTTTAAATGCAGGATCTCTACAGGGTCTGCAGAATATTCATGGGAGCTTTAACGTACCCAATATGCCAGGCGCTCACACTCTAGCTTCACGGAATTCCGCAATGACTGGTATGCAACAAGCTGCTGGAGGTCTCGCTGGTGGACGTTTTATGTCTAGTCACCTTACAGGGGCACTGTCGCAGGTACACGTCGTCACACGTATGTTATAGATGCATAATTAGTTGTACGTTTACGTAGAATCACTTTGGAGCAAGCAATACATTTGACTTCGATATTAGCTTGTGCACTCATGGGTTCATCAACGTCGCTAAATTTCATCATTAGATGTGTGTGGTGTACCTGTTAATTGTAAACACAATTATTAATGGTCCTATAATAATTCATGTAGATGTCCCATGGAAACGCAGTTGGTCATTCAGGAGTGACAGGTCGAGGAGGTCTTAATTTGGTCGGTAGTCATGGGTATAATACAAGCACTAATGGAGTTGGGGGCTCTCTCCCTGGGGTTCTCCCTGCATCTGCTACATCTAGTAACCGCAACACAATCCCAGGATTGGGAGTATCCCCGATGTTGAATAATGCAGGTCAGCGCATTTCAAGTTCTATGGGAAACATGGTTGGTGCTGGTAGCGTAGGGAGGAGTATTAGCTCCGGTGGGGGAATCAACATACCTGGTCATGCTTCTCGCCTCAATGTATCTGGCAACACTGGCACTGGAAGTTTGAATATTCCGGGATCAAATAGGTTGATGGGTGGACTTCAGCAAGGTATGAAGTTATGTTATGATCCCCCGCCAATTTCATTTGCTTACTGGTTTTGTTTCACCTTCGAAGCCTTTGCATATGTTAGACTGTTTTAAGATAGCTCTAATCAATAGATGGACATCATCTTTCGCCAGTTATTGCTGAGACTATTGCTGTTAAATTCCTAAGTCAGTAGTATGTGATTAACCAGCATATACTGTTATTGTGACTAAATATTTGTGGGTTCAGCCTCTCCACAGGGTATGTCCATGCTAGGACATTCTTATATGTCTCAGAATAACTTTCAATCCATGAACAGTTTGAGTTCAATGGGAATGGTAGGCGACCTGAACAACAATGAGAATTCTCCGTTTTGACTTGAACGACTTCCCTCAGCTAACTAGTCGTCCTAGTTCTGCTGGTGGGCACCAACAGCATTTGGGTAATTAAAAGAGCTGTTCAATACATATCTGAGTATAATATATCTTGTGTTATCCTGCTTAAACTTGCATATGGCTGACAATCACAGGTTCAATGAGGAAGCAAGGCCTTGGAGTTGGTCAACATCATCAAGAATTCAGCATCCAAAATGAGGATTTTCCTGCCTTACCTGGATTCAAAGGTCATAATTATTGTTGTGTGTGTGAAGGTTCTTTTGTTTTGATATGGTGGAAGAGATACGGTAAACTGACTGATTAAAGCTCTGCCACATCCATTGGCAATTGCTTCTTAATCTAGGAAATTTTGATCTATAAAATGTTATTGCCTACTATCATAGTGGTGGTGAGAATAGAGATTCAATAATTAGTACCGATTGCTCTTTAGTCTTTAATGCTATGTTACTTCAATATGGGTGCTTGTGCCCTTCTTCTTAAGAAGTTAGTAACTATTATGTCAATACACATGGAGAAGGCCTCCTATCATTTTCTTGATCCAACCATTGTTTCTATAATTTGCAGGTGGAAATACTGATTATGCCATGGATATGCACCAAAAGGACCAGCTTCATGACAATACTGCATCCATGATGCCACATCATTTCACTGTGGGTACATGTTTGATTTTCCAGTCCGTACATTATATTTATCTTAATTAGGACTCATATCATGCTCTTTTGGATATTATATTCAGGCTGGAAGATCTACTGGGTATGGAGTAGGGGGCACTTATTCAACCCATCGCCCACAGCAACATTCTACATCAGGAATTGGAAGTGTGGTGTCAACTTTTCACAACTAAACAATCAGGACCTTTTTCATTTACGCGGCTCTGACATGTTCCCGATGTCGCAATCAAATTTTCATTCACAGGTACTTATTCTGTGATTTGATTATTTTACCGATGTACTAAATTTGCAATTGTGACTAACATCCAGAGACAACCGTTGTGTAATTTGAAGGGTGTGAGTATGTTTGTTAAAAGATTTCCCTGACAATTATCTTCTTTCAGAGCAACGGACTCTCTGGTATTGGACTAAGACCCCATAGCTCGTCTAATGCAGTTTCTGGAATGGGAAATTACGATCAGCTTATACAACAATATCAGCAACAGCAAAATCAGTCCCAATATCGTTTACCACAAATGTCCGGCACAGGCCAGATTTTTAGAGATTTAGGTACGAAGCCAGTGCAGGAGTCGCAGTCTGCTCCAGATCCATATGGCTTACTCGGGTTGCTTAGTGTAGTGCGAATGAGTGACCCTGGTTTGACATCTCTTGCAATTGGTGTTGACCTGACCACTCTGGGATTAAATTTGAATTCTGCTGAAAATCTTCATAAAACATTTTGTTCTCCATGGTCTGATGAGCCTGCCAAAGGGGACCCCGAATTCAGTGTGCCGCAGTGTTATTATGCAAAGCCACCCCCTCCCCTACATGTGAGCAGCATTTCGGTTGTACATTATTTTGAGCTTGCCTCGGCCACTTCTTTGATTTAATTCTGCATTCTGATTTGCAGCCAAGCCATTTCTCAAAGTTCCAGCTTGAAACTCTATTTTATATATTTTACAGGTGCGTTAATTTGTATATGCTTGTATTATTTATTGCAGTGATAATATTTACTGAAAATAAGCCTTCTCTCTCTTGTATTATGCTGCAGTATGCCGAAAGATGAAATGCAATTGTATGCTGCCAATGAACTGTAAGTCTCTGAATAATAATGTAATACTTTGTTGTCAATCACTTCTTTTTCCCTCATGTAGATTTTTGGACTCTTACTTGGTTGTTTATTTTGGTTTGTTGGTATTAACTGAACATGATGTATACAGGTACGATCAAGGCTGGTTTTATCACAAGGAGCACAGGTTGTGGTTGACAAGGGTTCCTAACGCAGAGTCACTTGTTAAGACACCTACTTACGAAAGAGCATCATATCTATGCTTTGATCCAAATACGTTTGACACAATCCGGAAGGTTTGTCTCTTGTCTTCACAATTTTCAGTTGTCTTCCGGAAAATATGATACTCAGAATTATTGGGTGCAGGATAATTTCGTTGTGCAATATGAAATGGTGGAAAAAAGACCGACTTTACCTCAGCATTGACATTTATGTTAGGCAGCCTAAACTCCTGTACAATGTATAACTTTGGTGCAAGTGACCACCACAGGGAATGTAAGTTGGCCACGCTTCCATTACTTATACACTAAGCCAATATTGTCTTACATTCAGTAATTTGTCTAACAGGTCATACATCCAGTGGACGGCTCTCTTCCAAGATATTCTACACCAGTCAGCAATTGTAGGTGGAGAGTTGCCCCATCCATTATAGTACCTCAGTTAAGGCTTCCATTTCGTAGTAAGTGTCATTGTTGAATGTGTAATGTTGTATATTTTGTACTTGTATTCCCATTGAGATGAAGAAAGAGTGGAAAATACTTTCCCTGTTCCCGTAGATGTGAGAAATAAACTTATGTTGAAAATATCATTATTTCAGTTCAATAGATAACTGGTTCAGTTGAATTCAAGAATAAGCAAGAAGGAATGAAACTGACTTGACGATTGGGAAATATTCTAGTCACACCTATTGATCACTGCTCTTTATTTTGCTTGTCGATGCACCGTTATACAGATGTAATATCAGTAGTTTGCACTTAACATTTATGCTTTGCTGAGCCCATTTGAACAAAAGTAGTGTCAGTTGGAGTGCAATTCCTTTGAGATCTTTTTGCATATATGTATTTTGAAAATTAAGCTATTTTTATTTTTTAAGTTAACTGTATGCACATTTTGATCGGCCAGTCAATATCATTATGCACGTGCAATCATCAATGTTACTATTAACTTCATAACTAAAATCAACTATCTCACGGTTCTTACCTGTTTCGCTAAATTTGCAGTAAAGTAGGAGTCCCATTAGCTGCTTTAGTTAGCATTTTCAAGCAGGTGAACACATTAACCAACTAAATGCACTGAGAAGGATTGAAAGAAATGGTTGGTATGGTATCTTCATTGTATATTGTCAACAGTGGCGGAACCAGGACGAAATATTCGCCGGGGCTCAAAAGCTTAGGAGGTACGAGCTATCTGCAAATAATTTTAGCGGGGGCTCAAATAATTTTTTTAGGGGGGGCTCAATAATTTTTTTAGCCGGGACTCTAATAATTTTTTCAGCCGGGCTCAAATAATTACTTTACCCGGGGCTCCAAATCAAATTATGATAAATTATACCTGGTAAAAAAAAAAAAAAAATTTCCTCACCGGGGCTCCAGCCCCCCTCCGCCCCCTGGTTCCGCCACTGATTGTCAATAACCAATACATGGGAAGATCTGCGGCATGACTCGTACTTTGATGAAGAGATGTATAATCAAATGCTCTCAATCATCATTCTCTGACCATCGACTCATAAAGAGCATACCCTCCTCGATGACATCCCGGCATATCACGTGTCCATCCCGGCATATCATGCTGGAAAATAAAAATGTTATACACAGAAAAAATATATTTCAATATATGGGGAAAGAAGGACGGTCGAACAAAGATTAAAATGAGATGTCGATGATAACAAAAACACCCAGCAACTTAATCGCATCCAGTCCTTCACAGCCAGTTCAATGAGTAAAATACAAATAACAATTAGTTAAGTAGCTTCAACTGATTTAGAATCATTAGCTATATAAATCTCAAAAACTACCATGACTAAAGAACCAATGTCTATCAAAGTGATCCGAATGGAGCTAACCTTAGCAACAGCATGGAGTGCCGTTGATTCATAGCCATCTTGAGCATTATTGTAAAAATTAATGACGGCTTCTGGTGAAAGACTGCATTTTATATAGAAAAAAGCAGCCGGTCGCACATTCATCTCTCTTAGGGATACACCAATAAAGATTGGGTCACTCTGTGCACATTGATGACAATGAGTAAGTAATCAGGAACAAGTTGCATGAACTTAAGTGTTGCATCTACTTGCTTTATGTTATAAGAAATTGAATTACTGTACGCATGGCAATTTTGAAATGTGAATGTGAATAAATGACTGTTAAATTGAAACGCACGAGATATTCAGCAGGCACTCCTGTTTCTTCAACTACTTCGCGAGTGATGCTATCAAACATCTCCTCAGAAATATTCCTGTTGACCAGTCCAGTATCTACATCTTCGTCAGACTGATGTGTTGATATGCCAACTGCCTCTGGCTAAAATATAAGATAGGAAGCCATACTGAAGTAAATTGTGCAAAACAAAACTGAATAAGTGATGCAATCCTATCACCTGACGCAGACAAATAAAAACAAAAGCTACCTTTTTCTTATTTCTGAAAGGTGAGCTATTTAACAGCAAAAATTCACACTTATATTGGAATACAAGGAAATCTATAGTAAGTTGATTTTTCAACATTTAGTACCTCAGGATGGCCGCCGGGGAAGACGAAACATCCAGGAAATTCACCAACATTTTTACTTCTCCGCAGAACCAGTAACATACCACCAAGTGTCTCAACAATTGCTCCATTGCCTAGCGGGCTAGACATATGTTGACATCGTACAACACTTTCTATCAGATAAACACAAAATCAAACAATGCACTAGCAATCAACTGGTGATAAAGTGAAGAAGGGTCAAACTTTGCCCCCTCAAAGTCCAATTATTCTGAAAATTTGGCAAAAAATAGTGGCTATCCTTGATTGGAAAAGAGAAATAATCACTTGAGAAAGACAAGTTTTTTGGAGTCTTACCATCTGAGGGAACCAAAAACTTTGGCCAAGAAGGATTTAAATTTGTCCCAATAAAGGTCCTGAATGTAATAAGAGTCAGAAACCTACAACACAAAGAATGCGTAAAAGTACAATGTCACACATTCAGATATATGCAAGCGAAAAAAATGGAAAAAGTCACCTGTAATCCGTCAACCCAAGGTGAAGAGAGAGCTTGGAGTACTTTTTTGAATCATCTTCACCTTGTGAGGAATATCCACCATACTGTAAAATGATTAAAAGCTTTAATATAGTTGCTCAAAATCTTGAATACATACACATTTTTATTCCTCTAAACACTCTCCCCTCCTAACATCAGATGACCGAGAAAACCTACTCACACATCCATGTCCCATAATAACATTCTTCCAAATGGTTCATCACCAAATAACAAACAAAAAATTCACTTAAAACGCATCCAATTAAATACAAATCATACCAACAGAAGGTAGTAAACTATTAATTTAAGTAAAGCTTCAAAGCATCTGCCTATGCATTATCAACCTGTAAAACTGATGGATTACAAAAAAACATTTAAATTAGTGGTAATTACATACTCTAAACTTTGTCCCATTAAATAGCGAATTGTTCTGCTGCAGCTTCTGATCCCAAATCTAGAAACAACATTGCAATTGCAACAAATCACTACAACTGGAGTCTGAAATTGAATTTGAACACAATATCAAAATCCTAAATCTGACCTCAATCACATTACGCTCCAAATCAGCATCCGGATGCGGAACTCTATCAAACTTGTCATCAAAAACCACATCGAGCTATAACCAAACAAACGCGAATCGCAAAATTAAAAAGCGTGATGACGTCAACCGTATCCGATTAGGTTTTTAGATACCTGTTGGCGCGAGATTCCATGAGGACACGATACGAGTAGCTTGTAAGCATGCGGATCGCTCAAGTTCGCCATCGATCCCTCGTACAAAGCAATTTTGTTACCTTTGTCTCAACACTCATCTTCAGTTATTTTTTTTGAATAAGAAATTGTTTTTTTACGATGGGATGTATTTTTTTTTTTTTTTTAAAAAAAAAAAATTGGTCAAGGAATGGACAATCCATTCTCAAGCCAATTAATTTATTCCCCTCTACCCTACCCCGCAGAACTCCTGCCCTGCCCCCATCAGGTGGCTCCAGTGGTGGCCCTTTTGGCTCCGGCTCTTACCAACTGAGCTAACCCCTGATGGGTTACGATGGGATGTATTTGATGGATATTGTTTTTGTTTAAATCTTATGAATTATTAATAATTAACAGTTGAGATTATATTCGTTCTTTTTTGGTTTTTTTCCTTATTTTACGTTTGGTTTTTTTACATCATCGTATATATAAACAGAGATTGTATCATGTGAATTCATCATTTTTGGTGAATTTCTGGCCCCACTTTGCATCCTTCTAGTATACCAAAATAGATGGATCCACGTGATACAACTTCTATATAATCATGATTAATAATACGTTTGTGATTGAGTTCAATTATTAATTTAATTTACAAAAATACATGATGTTTGATAGTGTTTATTTTCATTTAAATTTGTTCTACTATACTAACATAAGTCAGCAATTAAAGTGATGTATAGTTGAATACTAACTAATATTTTTTCATCCCATGCACATGGAATATATAGCAAGAGAGGCGCTCATTTGCGACCCAGGTATGTATTTGCGAACCTGAGACCCCCCAACCAGCCGTCCGATCAGATTTGCAATGCTCAATCTCGTCCTTCCACGTGTGAAAAGTCATATTCCAATTTTGTTGCAGTAAGGGGTAGTTTCGTCAATTTGTAAACACACTCTCCCTTCTCGTTCTCTCTCTTCCACATTCAATTCTCCCCTCCCAGATCTCAGATCCGAAACCCACCTCCCCAGATCTGATCCCAAATCAACGCAATGTCAAAATTCAAGAATCCACTTTTCTTCATAACCCTCATCCTCCTGGTCTCCCAAACCACTGCCGAAATCAAGACCCTCACAATCACATCCGACAGCCGTCCGATGATCTTATTCGAACGTTTTGGCTTCACCCGCACCGGCCACATTTCTGTCTACCTTTCATCAGTCTCCGTCTCCTCCTCCGCCGATCCATCTCGCCTTGGCTTCTTCCTCCTCTCAGAATCAGAATTGATCCAAACCTTAGTTGACCTCCAGCAAAACCCCAACACTTGTCTTTTAGAAGCTCCCCATGTTATGAAGTTAATTGTTCATAGTTTGTATATTTTGTGCACATAATTTGTGTATTGTGCACATAGTATGTGTGTTTGTGCACACAGTTGTCAAGTTAAGCTTCTTTAGTGCACATCACATGTGTTTTTCTAGGTATATGCATATATGCACGAAATGCTTTCAAAATTTGAAAATGCAAAATTTGAAAATGCTTACCATCAATCAAATCAGTCTGCAAAAGTTGTCAGAGTGCAAAATATGCACATTCCCCGTTTTACCCCTCCTTCCAATTTTTGCACATTTGCATATGTATCTTCACTGCCACGTGTCGCGCGCTCAGCACAATGTGCATTTTTTTTCAACCGTCAGATCTACCCCTGGGTCTCAAGGGAACTGCACAGCAATGTATGTGTCAGTCACTTGGTCTCTTATCACAAAATCCATAGCTAGAATTTGAAAGATGTTCGGTCCTTAGACCAATTAACTTATATACTAACATCTTGACTTTCAGATATCAAAAATTCATTATCAATTTATTTGCTCAACTACATCTACATGTGCTCTAGCTTTGGGCAACCATGAAAATGAAAGTTTCAGAAAAGCTTCATTATCATCCATCATGCATTTTCCATTGCCTATTTCATCTTCCGTGCCCGAAACTATAACTCTATATGATCCTCCGTGCCAGTTCTCCCCTCGGAATGTCATTTCATCTTTTCCATTCTTCCGCAAAAATATAAGTTATTTGTGTCGTCCACATCAGTTATCACACATTTGAATTTCAGGCTCATTGATTACAATATGTACCCTTTCAAGTATCACAAGCATTGAATGAGTATCCATAAGTAATTTTTTGATATTTTTGTATGTATTAATGTTGCTGCTAGTTAGCTAGAGAAAGTTGGTGGCCTTTAATTCCAAGCATTTATACGTATGTCTTATTCAACATCATTCTTAGAAATCCCATTTCAGCAAATTCATCGGCACCACATCATAACATCGAAAATGACACCATATGATCAAACAAGCAAATACGTAATACCTAGATTTTAAAAAATGTTGGTGGCTTTCATATGTTGTTATAGATTTTAGAATCATCTAAGAATGAGTTACTTCATAACGAATGCCGTTTAAGCTCTTAGTTAAGTATCTAAGCATCTCCTTTGTTAAGCATTCCCCAATCAACCATGTCCAAGCAAGCAAGTCTAATCAAGTATCTTTTAATCAAATATCTCCACCAAAACACCTCTAATCAGGCATCCGCTAATCAAAACCTTGGATAGTCTCTAGGTATTGAATCTAAGACATAAAAACTTTACCAAAATTCTCTATCCGCTAGATCACCCCAAAAATTGTTTGTAAAGAAGCATTGTTGTTTACAGAAATGCCCTTAAGCATTGTAAACATGTCAGCAAGAAAGATTTTGGGTCTGAGGGCATATTTGTCCGATAAATATTGTCCAATAAAAGTGTAGAAATGGTGTCTAAGTTACATATTTGATGTATAGGATTTAAACATATTTAAGGTTAGTAAGAAGGCCTAAATAATTAAGGAATTTTATAATGAAAGCACATTTATTACATTAACGAAATGACCGGTCAAATTAATTATAACCGGAATTTAGGGATCGATCTGGCTCGTCAGGAAACTTGAATGTTGCCAGGTCTTCACTTTGAATCCAACCATACTTCTCAAGAAAAGGGTTTACTAAGGTTTTTGGAGGGTAGCTATCAATGCAATCCTTCCAAGCATTATTCATAACGTCTCCCTTATTCAAGTCCCTCACCACCTCCCATACACAGCTATTACACTTGAAACCTGCCCCAAAGCTGATCATCAAGATCTTATCACCCATCTTTAGTCTCTTTTTGGCTTCCATATACCCTAGTACATACCAAAGGCTGCATGCTGACGTGTTTCCCCATCGGTGCAACGTCATTCGAGCAGGCTCAACATCATGTTCTGTCAACCCTAGACTAGTTTTTATTCCTTCTATGACCGCCTTCCCACCCGTGTGGATGCAGAAATGGTCCACACCGGTGCGGAAGTTTATCTCAGTTCGTTTGGGCTTAGAACCGGGGTTGGCCAAAGAGGCTGATAGTTTGTGAAAATGTGAAACGATAGCGAAACGGAGAAGTTCTCGGACAGGGAGGATTTGGGGGCATAATGTTTTTAAATTTTCGACAAAAGCTCTAGTGGCTACCTTTGGAAGTTCCTTGTTGAGATAGAAACCTGTTCGGTTTTGGTCATCCTCTTTTTGGTGGCAACATTGGTAGGACTCATCTTGAGCCCCGTGGTGGGTTCTCACTAGACATTTTAGCCTCATCATGGCTCGGTGACTTAGTGAATGGTCATTAGACATGAGAACCACGGAGCCTCCAGACCTGAACAAACAATTGGCTAAGATCATAGACCGGTCATTCCCCGTGTACCAATTGGGATTAAGTGATTCGGATGTGACCACCAAGGCACGTAGGTTCTTGCTAGACTTGAAAATGTTACGCACAATATCGACTGATATTAAACTTGCACTGCACCCCATCCCGGTTAGGTTGAATACTTTCACATCCTCTCTCATTTTGTACCTATTGACAATCCTGGCTCCCAAGGATGGTATAGTAGTGATCATGGAGACGTTCACAACTAGCACATCGATCTCGGTTGCTATAATGTTGGATCTTTCTAGGATTTTGTCAATACTATCGTCGAAAAAATCATCCATTTCTCGTAATGAGTCAGCATAGGCTGGTATCTCTTCGTTTTTGTCAAAAACCATAGGTGGGCCGTAGGTTTGCTCCCCTATGCCGGAGCTTACAACTGCTCTAAGGAGGAACTTGTACTCATTGAGACCTAAGTTTTTGTTTCGCTTGATGATGTCTCCGCACACATCAGTGCTGAGCTTCCTAGAGTCAGCTGGCTTGTAGCACTCATAGTCCAAAATGTAGCATTGCTGGTCTCTTTTCTTTAGGATAATTGTGAGGATTGTGTACAGGATAAAGAGGAATGGGAAGGAGAAGATGATGATGAAGAATGAGTTAAACTCCATGGTTGTCAAACTAGCTAGAGAATAAAAGAGAGAAATGAAAGAGATAAAGATACGAGGAAGAATGTTAATGTGTGTTTTCTCTTCTCTCTCTCGCACTCAATCTCTAGTTTTTGGCTTTGGTTGATTTAGGAGAGCTTAGATGTGAGAGAGATGGTCTTATAAGGAGCATGTAGTGATTGAATGCAAGTGGGAACATGTGATGGACACAAAAATGAATTGAATCAAGAGGTAAGGTTTGAGGCTCTCAACTTCCACCAACAACTTCATGTGTCAAACCCTTTTTTCCACATAAGACCTTAATATATTATCAATCTTCAACTTTTGAATGACTTGCACTCCTTAAGGAGGACTTTCATGAAAGTTATCATCCTAATCAGCTCGGTCTCTCTATCAAAAACGAGATAAAAGAAGATCAATGTATGCTCTATGCATCTTCCTTATTGAATGCTGATCAAAGGGTGTCCTCAAATGTTACCAAGACTGGACTAAATTGGCTACATTTGCATGTACAATGAATAAGGTTGACGATACGAAGTGACTCTATTTCATATAGGACTTTCAAAAATAGCAAGATACTATGACGTGTAGCAAAGTAAACTTTGGTTTAAATTGGAGTCATGTACTTAACATGGTGGTTGGGACAGGTAGGTAGAGATGCTTACTCGGAACATGGCTGTACAAACATTAAAGAGAGTCACCGAGTGGTAGTGCAGTGTTGAAGTTTACTTCATATATTACTTAAAATACTATAGAATCAACTAGCCTCATCATCATTTATATCCAAGAATAGCCAACTTTTCAAAACAAGACATTATGTGTATGTCATTCGATTGACTCTTGTGTTTCATTTTTGATTCTCAGCTATTAAACACTTACAAACTTACATAATTAAGTTAGATTGAAGACACGCCTAATATATTATTGCATGTTGAAATATTTAGCTACTGAATTTAATGCAAGTCAAGAATCAAGATGCACCAAGTGTAGGACACTTTGACTCATTTCTCATGTGAAAGGAAATGCACGCAATTTAAGAATGATCACTGAGTTAGAACTTCTCATTTTACAAGTATGAAGAAAATGTAACCTTGAATACGTGAGATGCCAAGTCAACAAACCTCCAGCGTGCTTAGTTTTATATTTGGAATGGTGTGGGTGAGGGAACAAGCAACTTGACCCTAATCTTTCCCATTAACTAATTAGAAGTTGACTTAATATTGATCAAGACTACCTGCTAAGGAGACCATGCGTGATACTGCATTTAATATGAGTTTGACATATTTGATCTATAGACATACTCTGAGAGCAAATCTAGTCAGCTACTACTCGGAAAGGGTGTGTGAGGTGTTTGTGAAAAAAGGCTTTGAATGTTGCTCATGCTCTGCTGGTTGTGTGCCCAGGGCCGTTTCTGAGTTTTAGTAGGCCCTGGGCAAAAAAAAAAATTGGGCCCCTCTTGAACTTTGGTAGAGAAAAAATGGGCCCCTATTTTAAAAAAATTTGATGGAATGTAAAATTATTTGAACCTAGGATTCGAACTCTGCCCAGAAAGCAAGGTTAGTGGCTAAGGGTTACGCCCAGAAAGAGGGAGTTGACTACAACGAGATCTTTTCTCCAGTGGTAAAATATTCCTCAATACGAGTCATGTTGGCCTTGGTAGCTCAGCTGGATTTGGAGTTGTTCCAGCTCGATGTGAAGACCGCGTTGTTACATGGTAATTTGGAAGAGGAGATCTATTTGACACAGCCAGAAGGATTCAAAGTTGCTGGTAAAGAAAAGATGGTTTGTAAGCTGAAGAAGTCATTGTATGGCTTGAAGCAATCACCTCGCCAGTGGTAAAAGCGATTTGATCAGTTTATGTTAAAGCAGAAGTACACAAGAAGTGAACATGATAGTTGTGTTTACTTTCGCAAGCTGCCAGATGGAGCTTTTATCTATCTCCTGTTGTATGTCGATGACATGTTGATTGCGTCAAAGAGTCTGGTTGAAATCAACAAGTTGAAGTCGCAGTTGGCTCAGGAGTTTGAGATGAAAGATTTGGGAGAAGCCAAGAAGATTCTCGGCATGGAGATTGGCAGAGACAGAAAGAAGGGGAAGTTGCATTTGACTCAGAGTCAATATTTGAAGAAAGTGCTACAACGTTTTGGAATGGATGAACATTCAAAACCTGTGAGTACTCCACTTGCTCCTCATTTCAAGCTTAGTGCGCAGTTATCTCCTAAAGATGATGCAGAGCGGGAATACATGGCTAGTGTTCCGTAGTGCAGTTGGTAGCTTGATGTATGCAATGGTGTGTACAAGGCCAGACCTTTCACAAGCAGTTAGTGTTGTGAGCAGATACATGCACAATCCTGGTAAAGGACATTGGTTGGCTGTGAAGTGGATTTTGAGGTATCTTCAAGGTACCATTGATGTTAGCCTTGTGTTTGAGCAGGATCTTGGTCAAGAAGTAGTCGGATACTGTGATTCAGACTATGGTGGTGATTTGGATAAGCGAAGGTCTACGACTGGTAATTTGTTTACTCTTCCAAAAGCACCAGTCAGTTGGAGTCTACTTTACAGTCTACAGTTGCTTTGTCTACTACAGAGGCAGAGTATATGGCAGTTACAGAGGCTGTGAAGGAAGCCATTTGGCTAAACGGGTTGCTTGAAGACTTGGGAGTTGGTCAGAAATATGTCAAAGTGTTTTGTGACAGTCAGAGTGCCATACACTTAGCAAAAAATCAAGTCTTTCACGCTCGTACAAAACATATGGCCGTTCGCTATCATTTTGTGCGGGAGGTTATTGAAGAAGGTGGAGTTATTCTCTTGAAGATTAACACCACAGAGAATCCTGCAGATATGTTGACCAAGGTGGTGACGAAGTTCAAGTTCAAACATTTTCTAGACTTGATAAACATCCTGCAAAACTGAATTTGGAGATGACGTCGCTGATTTGAAGTTGGGAGGAATTTTGTCTGTGGAGATGAAGTCGTCAAGGTGGAGATTTGTTGTATTTTACTCCTCATCCCACATCCGAGAGTGGGAGAAGATGAATCTTGGTGAAGGCTATAAAAAGGGCTCCAAATGTCTTAGTCCCACATCTCCTAGTTCGATAAGAACTTGAGTGTGTTATAGCTATATAAGTAGCTTCAAAACTCATTTGTAATCATCCCAAAGTTGTATTCTCTTCTTGTTTTGAAGATAGTGAAGTTGCAGCGGCGTCTGAGGAGTAGGTAACATTTATCGAACCTCGTTAAATTTTCTGTGTTCTTTATTTTCTGCTGAAGTTTTTCCTTTTTAGTAGTTGTATTTTTCAATAGCGCATTTGTCGGGTTAATTTTTGAGTCTTATCCACAACATCAGTGGATATTGACTACTTTGAGTAGGGAAAACACGTCCGAGTTTCCCAACACACACGCATGAGTCTGTAAACAGAACCTGGAGGATGCATGGTAGACGAAGCATTAGCCATATTGGCAATACTAGCTAGCCATTCAGATGCTAAAATAGCCATTGGAGATGCAGATGCAGTCCTGGTTCTTGTTGAGGTTATTGGCAATGGGTCACCAAGGAATAAAGAAAATGCTGCAGCAATACTGGTGCATCTTTGCTCAGGAGACCCACGTCATCTAGTTGAGGCTCAGAACCTGGGAGTAGTGGGTGCACTTGTAGATTTGTCGCAAAGTGGTACAGATAGGAGAAAAAGAAAGGCTAACCAGCTGCTTGAACGGTTAAACAGATATGCAGAACAACACAAGCAGCCATCCTTAGAATATCATCGAACCAACGATACTGAACAGCCTGCACAGCCATCGAGCACCGCCACCATTGACAACTGAAAAGGACTAAGTTTGTCATAGTCTGGCCATTGTCCAATTAATTGTGGTGGTGGGGGGAGGGAAGGACGAGGACAGGTAGAAGATCACCTTTCCATGTGAAGCATTATGCAACTGTTGTAAGACAAGAAGCTGCGGAGCTACGAACAAAGGGACTAATGAAAGAAAGGTATGCCAATGGCCATTACTGACAAAGGGACATTACTGACATATTCTTGTATCAATGGCCATTACAATGTTGTAGGTGTGCCGTGTCGGTGCAACAAAAATAAAACAGGCAATTGCTAAAAACATCTTCATCAGTTTTTAATGACGAGATGTTTACTGAAGAGATGTTTATTCCATCAAGAAGCTAATTATAGCCATTTCTCAGTGAAACAGAAACTCTCAAATTGCAACTGGATGGCAGCGACGCCGATCACAGCTGTAGGATCTGAGCTTTCGAAGCCAAACATCAATATTCAATCATTTTGGGCCTGATTTGACACTATCAAATCTCCCACATCGTGAGGTACGACATAAGATAAAGCTGACATGAATATAAGTTGTGATAGAATTTCCCATGAAAAGCACTTACCTGGACGGGGTCTATGAGTGATCCTAAAGGCTCATGGCCTAAGTTCACAACTTCCATTGCACTTTGGAGGGGTGTGAGCTTAAGATCTGCCCAAGAGGTAGAGTCTACGTCATAATTTGTTGCAGAGGGGGCTTGCGTCCGCGCTGCCCCTACCCATTTCCAAATCAACTTTTTACACATTGCAATATAAATCTGTATTTTCTTCACTACAGTTCTGTTTTTGAAAGTTATGGGGTGTGTAGTATTTGTATTTTGAAATAGCAATCAAGAATCATTGAGTCTATTTTCTAGTAGTAACTCATGTGCATAGTAATCACACACTAGGGGTGTCCATAGGCCGGGCCTCACCCTAAAATGTCAAGTCCAGATCCTAAAAATTGGAAAAAATTCGGGCTATCATAAATAAATTTTTTAATATTTATATCATTTTAATAATTCATTATACCGCATAATTTTTTAAAGACAAGATTTCGAGTTGAAATTTATTTTAAAGCCATAATTGACAAACCTAAAATATTGTTTACACATCTGATATTTTACATTTGTTTATACATTAAACATATGCATTCATTTTATATTATTTTGAAAAATAAAAAAAATTGGCATGTATTAGAATTAATATTTGAAGCTTAATTTTTATTATAGTCATATCTTTCATTTAAGTTAAAACTAGACTTGATTATTTAATATACATATATTATTGTCGTACTCAAAATCAAACAATATATATTTCAAATTATACGAATTCGACACTAATATTTATAAATCGTATTGTTTTATGCACGTTTTTTCGGGCTTTTGTTCGGGCCGGGTTTTCGGACCGAGAAGGCTTGAAAGAACAAACCCGAACCCGACCCTAAGTCATCGGGCTCAGGCTACCATCGGGCCGGCCAGCGGGCCGGTCTGGGCCGGCTTTTACTAACCATTTTTTATTACTGTTATTTACCATTTGTTAACCAGAACCCTCAACAAGTAACTCCATAGTATATAAAGCAGAACCACAGTAGTCTCTCCAACAGGTTATCTTAGCACCAATAAACAGTTGGGCAGCCCTCATACCTTGGCACTCAAGCCAGCCAAAAATATGCATAAAAACAATCCAGAAATGAACATGTATTCATACTTTCTTAATTGAAAAACAAAGTTCAGATCACTGTGTCATTTTAAAGAAAAACATGATTAATACAGCCATTCTTTACGCTGAAAAATATAAGATAATTGATGCAATCTTTTATTTTTCTTTGCATAACGGGCTTGGAAATAAGATTGGCTCATTTAAGATTGTGAAAATTGTTGACACCACAATCTTTATTGTGATCAGAAATCAAAAAAATGCTTTGAAATTAGGGTATCATGATCTTTATGAAGGATAAGTGATATAATAAGATTGTTGAATAGTGTTTGACTAAAAAAGAGAATGAAAACACAAATAATTATCTTTTTTTAAAAGATCAGGGCAAATGATGCCCTCATAGCCTCCTAAAAGTAGGGTGATTGTACAGGTTATTGCTAAATCAAAGAGTACACATTATACCCACAAATTTGTCCGGAAACTAACTCGACCACTGTTATTACTTTTTCATCCGGCTTAACTTCTGCAAGTGGTAGTTGACACTTCCCCACATATTCTTTTTCTTCATAGCCTGAAGCCAAATTAAAAAAGACTATTCAGGGCAATGAACTCAACTGATAGTAAGATAAAAAGCATTCCTAGTATGATGGTTCATAATTATCATTCTCTTGTATACTGACCTGATCGTTCATGCATGCACTCAGTAAATCCTTTTGCCTAACACACTTCTCATCATCTTTGTTATTAAGGGCCAGGCAGTTCAGAAATGTGATTGTTTCTTTTAAGCATGGCTTATTCATTGACCCGAACTTCTTCGGATTTATACGCAAGGAGCCAGCTTTCTTCCCCATATCATCACCTAAGTTAAAATATGAAAACAGTTCAGAAGAGATTAACACATAATAAACATTATGAATGATAGAGAATTAATAAGATTTTCCACTAGTCTTCGTGTAATTGGCTCTACTCGTCCACCGCCAAGTTAGTAGCGTAAAAAAGAAAAATGTTCGTGGAAAACGCACTGAATAGCAACCAAAGTAGTGATTCATTAAATCAACGAACGAATCGTCCAGCTCACTCGAATGACTTATTCAAGATACATCAGTGACAACTTACAAACAACTGAACCCTGGTGTCCTATAAACTTTGACACACAATTCTGCATTTCTCTACGTCACAAATATACCCTTAACATAATTTTATATTTCAAATCCCCATACCAAATAACCTGATTTTCTAGTATCAACATTTCTTAAACTGAAAACTGACCTGAGCTCAGTTTTTTACTCAACCATTAAGCTAATATTGGCTTCATTACAATGATCACCAACAGCACTACTTTGTGTGCCAAATTAAAATCCAATGAATTATGTGCAATGTGTCATAACATAACACTTTACCACAACTAAAAGTTGCACAGTTACGCTAATCCGAAACAAACAACTCAGCATAGAAACAGAGACACACACATGCACACTGGAGATCACAAGCTGAGGTCTCTCCAAACAAAACTAATCCAATTCTCAGCACCTCACAAACAGCCATTTCACTACATAAATCTATATCAACATCACAATTTCACATCTCTACAACAATTAAACAAACAAATTTAAAAAATCAACACTAACCGCACCTGTAGCAGCATAAATATATTATAAAATCAATCAGAAAAACAAGTTCTCAATCTCATCGTACCATCAACCGCTCCACAATACCAACGAGTTTTCAGTCAAAATGTAAACTTTCAATTTGACCTAATACGGCGGAAGCGTACCTAGTTGGACGGCGGAGAATCAACCGGCGCTGATTTGGACGATTAATCAGAACCGTCTAGGGCTCGCTGGACGAGTTAGACTGAAGACGAAATCCAAAATTCTGCAGACTACGACTCTCCGGGCGATTTGGGTTTTTCATATGGGCCTCTTTATTACGGGCCCGATAAGAAAACAACACTAAAATTGACGTTAATTTTTTTGACCTATGTGAAAGAATTTCAATCGTTAATTTGATTAATCGGCAGTTGAGATTAAAATTAATCAATAATTAAATTGAGCTATTGGATCTGCAAAAAATGAGCGAGAGATGTAAAAAAACACGGATGATTAAATAGAACGGTTATGTTAAGTTTAAATTCATTTGTTGGATTATTGGTAATCGACGATTTAGATTGTTTTTCACCGTCTAAATTTTTTTATACTTCCTCCTAAAATTTCTCCCTCAAAATATAGGATAAAAATTAAAATGAATCATATATATATATTAAAAGGGATGTATGATTGGACACGTGTCGTCGTGTAAGCAATTTGGCCTATGTGTCATTTTTTAGAATTTTGAATTTTTTTCCCTTTTTTCTGATTGGCTGGCTTTTTTGAATAATAATATTTAATGGGAATCATTGAAATTGGAATCAAAATATTTAACACATGTAAAATAATTCGTGTAAATATTCTGGCAGCATCATCAAATATTTAATACTATTGTCAACTATAGAAACGATTATAGTCAAATATTTCATGTAAATATTTTGGCAGCATGTGTCGAATACAGAATATTATAGATTCGAAAATATTTCATGATTATATAGAAAAACATTTTGTTAAATCCCTTTTTTCTGATTGGCTGGCTTGTATTTTCAATTAATTATATAGTAATGCATTTCGTTAAATCCATCACCCCGCGCACAGCGCGGGTCAATACCTAGTATTTGTAAAAATAAATATGCATATGTATTGCACAAGTGAAAATGATTAATTTTTATAATTTTAATTTACAAGAAATTATGTGATTTGTAGTACTACTTGTAGTATTGCTTGTTGTATCATGTAAATTATCACACAGCCCCATGTGTTGTTTATTTAGAAACTTCTAAAATGAAACTGCTCAATTTTTCTTACACAAAATAAACTATTTTCTTGTACATAAAAAAGAATAATGCATAGGAAGTTATAAATTTAAACACAAATATGTGATTTACTAAATAAAATGAAAGATAGTGTAGGAGCAGCATTAGAGAGCATTCTAGACGGCCACTTCAACAACAACTTGTCTGACAACTTCCTCTTCCCTAGCCGCAGCAACTACCACTTCTACACCGTCACCCCCATCCCCAGCTGCACCCATAAACGCACCCCCACCCGTGAAACAATAACTTGACTCACTAATGCCACCAACAAGGAGAGTAGCCAGTTAAGGAACTTCATAGTTTAGGAACTTCCTTATGAAGTTCCAAAACTGGCGCAGTAAGTCGCCGCCGCCTCTAGGGTGATCGGGGTCGCCGCCGCCTCTAGGGTGACCGGGGTCGCCGCCGCTGGCTTTGGGATCGCCACTGCCGTGTTCACCATTGATTTTAGTCAAGTTGATGTTGTAAATGATGTGTGTAAGGATATTTATAAGAAAATGGTTGTTGGAAGATACTTTTAACGCGTGTCGTCGTGTAAGCAATTTGACATATGTGTCATTTTTTAGAATTTTGAATTTTTTTCCCTTTTTTCTGATTGGCTGGCTTTTTTGAATAATAATATTTAATGGGAATCATTGAAATTGGAATCAAAATATTTAACACATGTAAAATAATTCGTGTAAATATTCCGGCAGCATCATCAAATATTTAATACTATTGTCAACTATAGAAACGATTATAGTCAAATATTTCATGTAAATATTTTGACAGCATGTGTCGAATACAGAATATTATAGATTCGGAAATATTTCATGGTTATATAGAAATACATTTCGTTAAATCCTTTTTTACTGATTGGCTGGCTTGTATTTTTAATTAATTATATAGAAATACATTTCGTTAAATCCATCACCTCGCGCACAGCGCGGGTCAATACCTAGTTATCTTATGATTTTTGCAGATATGATAGTACAATATTAAGTTGTTTTTTGTCTAGCAAAATAATTTGGCAAACAATTTCTATTTAAAAGGATTACAACTAGATTATCCGTACGCGTTATTTATTTTCGATGTTCTCAGTTGTAGTGGATTAAATTAAACTATTTGAATGAATATATATTTGATTAAAATATAACTTTATTTAAACTAATTTAAAATGAATTGTCGAAGTATTTGCAAAACGGGACTTTAAGTTATAGGTCAAATGGGCCTGAGCTGGACAATAATAGATAAGGAACTTCGGCCCAAATAGTGTGCGAAAGTAATGGGTGATGACCTAGTTAGTCAATGTTGTTCAAAAAATATAACCATGCATTCACATTTGCAAACGACGTTATGGTTATCAAAGACAGCAAAGGAAAAATCAATTTTCCAATCCCAATGAAAAAAGCAATCATTATAACATTCCATTTATTGAAAACATACTAAAATCATATCCTCAGCCAAACTCCAAGTTCCTAAAATTACAGCCCAATGGAACAACAAGAACTCCATCTTGAATGTCATGGCTGTTAGTTGCTTTCTAACTCTAATCCATCTTTGCAAACATGTCAAACGAAACCCTAGTTGTTGATAGTGAAGTTTGGACTGCTGGTGGTCGGTCCTGATCAGTTCCTGCCTCTAGTGAATTCTCAGTTGACGACTCATTGCTGGGAGATACGTGCTCTCTATCGCGTAGAATACCAGTTGGGTGCAATGGGAATAAGTCCAAGGTCACTTGTCCACTACCTTCAGTAAATCCTCCATTGCTAGAATACGCACTATTGGTTCCTACATTGGCTGCATTGTGAGTTGTATATGTCATAATGTTTTCTTGACGAAAGGTGTGATGAGCATGAGCTGAGGCTTGACTGTTGTTGACTAGCTGATTGGGTAGAACCATCTTAGGACAATGTGGGTAGAATCCGAACTCTGGTTGAGCTACATAGTAAGGACTATACGCCACTGTCAAAAAGAAGTGAATAACTTGAGTGAGTTGGATAATCCAAATTTTGTAAAAGACAGAAATAGTAAGAAGGACATGAATGTAATGTTACATACCATTATGAGGAGCAGCTTGAAAGAAGGGATGAGAGCCGCCAGCAGCGGCTGCAACAGAAGGCGAAACTGGAGGAGAAGGATAGTAAAACCGATTGAAATAAGCAACATTAGCAGCAGCATTGCCATTATTGTTAAGATTATTGACAACAACAGTGTTGGTCATGTTATCGTTAATAGCACTAGTCATCTGGTCCATCTTCTGCTTCTGCCGCTGTCTCGCCTTATGATTCTGAAACCAGTAGAACACATTCTTACCTTCAATTTGGCCATAAACTTGCAACTTTTTAGTAATAGACTGAATCTGTTCAGCACTAGGTGTCCTTATTCCTTGACCATACAAGCCTTCCAACATGCTTAGCTGCTCCTTGGTTGGATTCCACCTTGAACTAGACCCACCAGGACCACCGCCGGAGCTCGACCCAGCTCCGCTGCTAGGGGTGTTGTCATTGGTGGTTTCCATATAAAAATAAAGGTTGAGACTTTGCAGAGGAATGGGAAGTGAGTTGTGGATTTTATAGGGTTTAGAGAGATGCGCTGTGGTTTGAATGGATTTTGTTCTTTAGCTGTTACACTTATTATTCTGTATATATAGACATTGGTTGAGAGTGAGAGTAAGAGTGAGATAATGGAGAGTCAAACCATGAAGAGAGATGGACAAGTGAGATTGGCATGACATGCGTGTTGTTTTTGGTGCAAGAAGTTGCTGAAAAACATGGCCGGGAAGCGGCTCTTCCACACTTTTGTTCATTTCCATTCAATAATAATTATGCATCAACCTAACCCTATTATTTCATTAACAGATCTTTCATTACTTTTCTTCATCTAAAATCACAGTTTAAAACTTTTATTTACGTTGATAAGTGACACTGCATATTTAATTTATGATGGTGTTTTTGACAAGAATAATTTTGAAGTTGATTCTTATCTTTTAAGTAAGGTGTTTGACCAAAGTGTGACTAATTCACATGTTTTGTTACGAGTGTTTAGTGAGAATACAAAGTGAGGAATGTGTGAGGAAAGAGGCCAAGAGGGTATGGAAGAGATCAAAAGTGAGATTGATTTTGAGGAAAAAAGACAAGTGATCAGTTGGAGCAGTAGTAGCTATAGCAATGTAAATAAAAGGAGTAAAGACTAGAGAGCATGAGAGCATTGGGAATTGAAGTAAATAGGGTGCAGATAGATATAGGGCTGCAGATAGACATGATGAAAAAGACACACATAAAGAGCTCAAACGTCTCTCATTTTATGCGTGATATGGTGCAGTGTGTGGTGGATGCTGGCGGTGGCGCAGTCGTCTCCCGTTGGCTGATGCCTCTTTGTGATTGGTGCACTCATTATCTTTAACGTAGTTACATGATTTTCATGTGAATTGAATTCAAGAAAATCATTGATTTTCTTCTTCAAATTTTAATGATTATACATTAAACTTTAAAACTTGTATGTTTATTTTATTGACTTTATTTTATTGGCAGCAAGATGATTTATATGACAGGAGGGAGTGATTTGTTTGTTTAAATATTGGTTGTGAAAATTGTGTGCTTTTGGTGATCCAAAAGTCCTGTAATATTGAGAAAACAAGATTTAAGGTAGCTTTTTGAGATTTTTTATGCAAGTGTTATGATGAAAATTGGAACCCATGAAGTATGTTTAATGATTTCGGTTTTTGTGTCTGGTATTTCTTTCACCTGTAATCGCATGTTATTTATGTAAGAGAAAAAAATATTATTCCATGTTAATTAAGATGTATAGAAATATATAGAACTGAAATTCTTAAATGGTACTCATGGACGAGATGGAGAGTAGCTTTTATGGTGTTAAATATCGCAACATATAGGCATTTACTGATAAGCAATATAAAAAAGTTTAGAAGAAGGTAAAAGGACATGGTTTTATATTTTTATGTATTACAGCTAGAAGCGATCTTTATAATTGACTATTAATAATCTAATCGATAAAATTTTAAAAATGAAATAAGTTGCATAATTATAATTGTCATTCTCATGCATGAGATCTTAGACGAAATATACCCATTGTAACCACTATTAAAATCAATGATAAGATTCATACATTCACTTGTGATAATCAAAATCTTCGAATAAGATTTAGTCTTTCGGTTTCACTAAAGTTAATATGTCTATAGATCATAACTCAAGGAAACTGTTCAAATAACACTTATTCAAAACATTGTGGAAACTGGCATGTTCAGCAACATCATAAGTTGTCAAAAACACTATGTTCAACCTCATGAGAAATGGACACATTGATATGAGCTACATTCCATTCAAAACATGGCAAGTTGAAGCAATTAGTATCACACAGGCGTGAACAGCAAGGTTTCAACTTGCTCTTTCACGTCTGGTAATGTGTTATCATCCCCATGTTGATATATAACTTGTGCAGTTCTTGCAACATTCAGCGAAGCGTTAATGATCGCGAATGGCAGGGTCTTTGGAGCTACTAGTGCACCATTAAGTTCGACCCATAAGTTGCTGATGCGTAGCTTTATATGCTCACTGGCTTCGTCCTCCGTCATGTTTAGTTCCTTCATGTAGCATTGTATGCTTGAGGCCACTTCTCCCTTCTCTTGCTCCTCCTGATGTCATTTCATTTAAATGCATACATTACTCATTAGTATTAAATTTGTTCCGGATTCTGAGACAAGATGATCAAATGTTATTCGGCGATTGAAAATTTGAAATGTCACAGAAGGGTCTTACTTTTGAGGTTCCAAGGTCGTCCCAGAGACGAAGAATTTTTCCAGCAATAGAAAATACATCAGGGTATGGAGTATGCATCATCTCCATGGTTTCAGCAGTTACACCTTCCCCGATCATGAAAAAGGCGTGCACTAGCACCATAAGTGTCCCTCCGCTATGAACCGCATTAGATAGGTGTTCTTCGGAGGTCGCAACGTACCCTGCTCTCATCCATTCGACTTCAACCATATAGGACTCGATGACTTTCATCCACTGTTATGGAAAAATATCCATTTAAAGTTTTAACAATGAGAATCATCAAATCATTTGACAGAATTCAGTGAAGGTTTAGGTATTACTGATTCCCTTAAATAGGAGACCGCGATTGTTCCATGTTCCTTAAGGATTTAAAAGCTATGTCGTTGGAGGTGTTGTATAAAGCCATGTAGCAGATCTTCATGTAGTCTGGGAGGTCAGTCATGGCAGCAAGATCCCACCTGTGATTTTCATTTCTTGAGGCTCAAGCATGCTTGATTCAAATTGTTACTTGAGAGTCAAGTTAACTAATTAGCATTTGGAGAAGAACAAGAACCTCTTGATGGCATCTGTGAAGAGCACAAGGTCATCATATTGTCCATATGTGTCATAAACATCGTCGATCACAAGCAGTATCGCGATGACCTTAGATAGTTCAATCCTACAAGTTCCATGACAAGGTTCTTGAAATATTCCAACACTCCATAGGAAGCACTCCAGAGGCCTGTCTCGTCCGAATCCAAGTTTTCTTACAAGTCCGAGTTCCTTCCACCATCTGCACATCCTTAGAATATTTCATTTAGCTAATGTTTACACAACATTTTACTAAAACAACAGAATTGATGAGTCACCGTTTGAGTTCAGTCAGTTCATCTCTGTGCTGCATTTGAACTCTGTCGAAATCGCGCGCAGCAAACTCAAGAAGACTTTTGTTACAATCAGCTTTCTTTTTGTACTCCTTAATGTAATTCCTAGCTTCCAGCCTTGGCATTCTCAAATGTCGCGGAAGTGCCAATCCTCTGGTGACCTCATTCCTTAAACTGGTGGATAGCAGCGGCAAGGATCGCCTTAGGCAAGTCGTTGCAAAATCCCTGGCTTGGATCAAAATGGTTTCATCTTTTGCACCGAGACACGAAGCTTCGTACAAACTAAGCACTCCCAATGTGTCAGAACTCAAGGATTCTAGAAATCTTGTATTTGTTTCATCCATGAATCTTTTAAAAACATCTGCACAGTTTGAAAATCTTAAAATTCTGTACTTTTAGCATTCACAATAATATATAGGGCGTACCTGAACTTATTGCATAACCATTTTGCCTAAGCAACCTGAATCTTAAGGCAATACTGAAGAGATCATGAGCTCCGCTAGCTGCGGCAGATTCTGATATGTCCATCCGGGACTTAATTTCTTCTTCGAAAAGATGAGATAATCCCAACCTTTGGATAGTATCAATCAGCTCCATTTCAGTTGCTGAGTCTTTTGAAGTTGTTAAATATCCGTGTACTCGTTCCATCAGCTCTGCATTTCTTGTCGGGACCTGAAATCAACTCAAGTCATTAGAAGCCAAATTGGTAGTACGTTTACTGAAATAGATTTCACAACCAAAGACGCTGCTTCGGAATTTCTAACAAGTTTACGCGGGATAGAGGCGGCAGAGCTGAACTTATGCAACTTAACTGATCGAGAAGACGGTAACTTTACCGGACGGACAAGGAAGGTTGATTTAGACAGCGCAAGAGTCATCTTTAGGAACAAATTCAGTCCTGAAGTTGTTCTGGAAAATGTAGTCTTAATGTTTTAGGAATATTTTGAGAATGAATGTGAGAGATACGACAATACTAATTACTTGTTTATAAAGGTGTGTGATTAAGAGTGCTCAAGTTCGAGTCGCTCTGGATGCATTATTTCTCACATTTTGTGAGAAGTGCTCCTCCCTTGTGGAAGATTTGGTGCCTACTTCCTGCCAGTGGCTCCAGGATTCGATCCATGGATGAGCAGGGTACAAGCATTAATCAAAACCACCAGGCTACTTGTTGCAGCTGTCTTCATAACAAATCCTATAGATATAATATCTGGTTTTTCAGGATTAGGGGGGCAAAGGACCCTAACAGCCCCCCTTAGATCCGCCCCTGCTTCCTGCCCTGTGCATGGAGGCTCTTCGCCCTCTCCACCCATGCATGAAAGATCTTCACCGTTTCTGGTTGTTTCAAGTCTTGTCTTCCTCGTTGTCAAAAAAAGGTGTGTGCCTGTGGGGTATGGTAGTTGCAACTAATTAAAAGTATTGGACTCTTCTTGTAATATAAAAATTATCAAGCCCTCTTAAAACTGATAGAGTGACTGTTACGTGTCATTTTCAACTAGGAGCTTTAAAATGAACGGATCAAATTAAAATGTCTGTTTTTTAAATTATTCCACCACACGATCCGTGGACAATCAAGTACGCGTGTCGTGTTTTCTAGTAAATAATTGTTCCGACAATTTCCTTTTATGGTTCATAAATCAATGAAACGTGATTAATTAGATATTTTTGTAAATTTATGAATCATACATCATCTGACGACTTTCATTATATTTATGGTTCAAAAATCAATGAACCATAG
This sequence comes from Sedum album, assembly GCA_006409495.1. Lineage (NCBI taxonomy): Eukaryota > Viridiplantae > Streptophyta > Magnoliopsida > Saxifragales > Crassulaceae > Sedum > Sedum album. Next base: position 99,726 of record QZGG01000086.1, read on the forward strand.
TTCGCGAATCATTATTTGTAAATTTGTGAACCGGACATCACATGATGAATGTTCATATCTAAATAATATATATGGACAATAGTGAATCATATTGTCACATTATTAACTACTTACAACATTTATATGCAAGGTGATAAAAAATACAAGAATGAAAATAGTTCGAAAGAATCGCAGAGTATGTGTCATATATATGAATCATATTGTCACGTAGTATGCGTCGTATTTCGTGGAGCCATGATGAGGTTGACAATAATTGCTGCGTTGTATCTGCAATATGTCAGTACAAATTTTTAGATAGATCGAAAATGTGACTTCAAAAAATATATGACGATTAAAGAGTTTAGGCTTTATTAATAGTAAGATTAAACCACCTTGATATTTTCCTACAACATCCTTATATTATAACATTTTATCGAATCATCTTTAAAACTATATTCATTAGCAATTGATAATGAAAGATTATATTTCATAACCCATTTTATACTTGTTCTTAAGAATAATTAACACTTCATAATATGGCGTGACTTTAAGTTACGTCGGTTTCATAATTATCAGCTACACGCGATCCTTTTCATATTTAACTTTCATCTATAATTAAAGACTCTGTAATGGACACGTGTTCGTAAGCGTTGCACAATAAATACAAAAGACCATCTTGCAAAAGCTGTATAGGTCTGCCAAAATTTGCTCTAACAGGTGTGCCCTAAGTGGATATGACTGTTTCTAAGTCAAACTTCATTTAACAATATTGGTGCCAAACTCATTTAACAATGTTGGAGACACGTGTGAGAAATTATTCAATAAATGAAATATAAAAACTTGTCTCCTTCCATATTACTTTACTCTTAGTATAGTTACCGTCTTTATAATACATATTTTTTTGATGGCTGGATTTACAATTGAGTACAAGATATCACATATTCATCTAGTACAACTAATATTTTGAATGCACAAGCCATCTAAGCACTACCACCAATGAACTTCAATCATCCATCAATATCCAGGCAATCTTGCATCTATATCCAGGCAATCTTGCATCACTTCAATCTCCTCTTACGGGGAAGAAATGGGCATCCATATAGAATCAAATCAACAGCTTCCACGCACAGAAAGAATAAACAGCCTCCACGCGCGCAGACGGGAGGAATGAAGCCCCAGAAAATCTGAGGAAAAGTGGTGATGAGGTTTCTTGTCAAGTCCCTCAACCAACATAATACATACTCTTAATAATAGTTATTGTTGAAAGTATTAGTCACAACTACAGTAACTGTGAGTCACTAAGTAAGATGCAAGTCACTTTCGATTAGAGCTTTCACAATACTCTACAATTGGTCCCACTAGGACTTGCAGATTCATTTTCTGTCACAGACAATAGTGGTTTAACACTTGACATATGCTAAAGTCGTAGGAAACTGACCCACAGATACAGTACCGGTAACTGCGATAATAGGAGTTTGTTACACTCGACTAGATCCAATCGATAACTGTCTACAGACAGCACCAATGACCGGATTCACTCCGATCCTCATATCAGTTAGCATCAGCTGCACTACATCAATGATTGGGACATTGTAATCCACATCCATGTTACGTTTTTCAGTACTCATCTATATAGAGAATTAAAAACTTAATAACAATAATCCAACAATGAAATCGACCTTTAAATTTATTGAAAGTATTAGTCACAAACTATAGTAACAATGAGTCACTAAGTAGGATAAAAATTGCTTGCGCTTAGAATTTACAACAATTCACCAGCCAAATGACCACAATTCAAACATGCACTAATATTATAAAGCACAGAACTCATTACCTCAGCAAACAAGCGATCTGAATCAACAACTAAAACTCGGTATGCATGTGGACTTGTTTCATTTATATTCGGCCCATCAATAGCCCAATAAAGGCCCAATAATGGGGGAAGCGGAGACCTCCTTTTATACACAAAACCCTAGTTTAGCGACGTCTCTCCTCTCTCCCTCAATTTCATACTCACAGCAGCGCAGAGCTTCAGCCGCATTTAATTTCAAGGTCTGTGATTTCTCCTCTCGAATCGATGTTTTTATTAGCTTAGCTCTCGTTGATTTGATTGTATGTTGATTCGGTTTATGATTCTCGTGTAATCTTTCAACTTTTGTAATCCATGAAAAATCATCAGATTTGTGATTTTGTTGAGTCAATTTTACATGTAATTTTGATGTTGTTTTCTTTGATATGAATATGCCGTGTGTAACGAGTAGTTATAGTCTGAACGATATGGTGTGTATGTGTATTTTGCAGTAATTGTTTGAAGTATGGTGAGAATCAGTGTTTTGAATGATGCGCTTAAGAGCATGTACAATGCTGAAAAGAGGGGTAAGAGGCAGGTCATGATCAGGCCGTCCTCGAAAGTTATTATCAAGTTTCTTATTGTTATGCAGAAGCATGGTGAGCATTTTTATTAGTTGCGTGAGGTTGTTCGGTTATGTTGGTTTTGTGGAGTTATGAAGTTATGGTCTGATTTTGCAGGTTACATTGGTGAGTTTGAGTATGTAGATGATCATAGGTCTGGAAAGATTGTGGTTGAGCTTAATGGAAGGCTTAATAAGTGTGGTGTGATCAGTCCTCGTTTTGATGTTGGAGTTAAGGAAATCGAGCCTTGGACTGCTAAGCTCTTGCCATCTCGTCAGGTTAGTCACTAATTTTTTTTACTTATGGATGGATTGTTTGATGCTTACAACTTACAAGGTTATTTAGTATCAGTACAATTGGTGGTGACATTGTGGCACTTGTCTGTTTTTCAGTTCGGGTACATTGTGTTGACAACATCTGCTGGCATCATGGATCATGAAGAGGCTAGGAGGAAGAATGTCGGAGGAAAAGTTCTTGGTTTCTTCTACTGAAAGATGTAGGGATTGATAGTTTTGTTGGCTCATGTTTCTGCCATTTGAGATTTCCCATCATCCTATCTCATGTTTTGTCCTCTTTTTGAACACAGATGAATTTATATCAAGTATTCTGTTTTTCTTGAAATTATTGTTTAATTTTGAAATCAATTGTCTGTAGTTTTAAACGGAATTATTCGAAGTATCCAGGTTTCATCAATGCTTGTAAAATATAGGAATGAATTGCTAAATGACTGAAGGCTGAAACATAGTCACAATTCAGGATAATTTACTTACATGCAATGTTTTCACACATGACCTTTGGCAACACTTTCCTCATCAGAACAGCAGTTTAGATACTCAACAGTAGAACTTTGTTGGACAATTTGAAACATCAACTGTTAATATCCAGCGAGAAACACATGACACCAATGTTAATGATCTAAGAAGCTGAGGCTGTTTTAGCCAAGTATCTGCGCAACCCATCTCGTTGGCTGGCAGCTTTCTTATCAACAGTTTCACAAATCTGCTGATGGTAACCTGGGCCATGATCACAAGAAAGCGGCATCTCATCTTGTACTTCATCTCCCATGTCAATAATAATGTTATGTAGCAAACAACACACGAGAATGATGCTAGGTAACTTGTTCTTGTCTGGTCTCCACATCACTCCTTGAATGATCTTCCACATACCCTTCAGTCTCGCTAGCGCCCGTTGAGCTACCATCCTTGTTGCAAAATGCCGTTTGTTGAAATCGAGTCTAGAGTCTGAAAGATCTTTGCCCAGGTAAGGGGTTATGAGCCATGATAACAATGGATAACCCGAGTCACCAATTATGTATTCTCCTAACTCGTTTGTCTCTGTGAGTTGCAAAGTTTTTCCATTTAGTCTTTTTCTCTCCTGGCAGAGATTGAACATTCCTGATCGTTGGAGGACTGATGCATCATCCATTCGTCCGGGAAAGCCTGTTACTATGTCACGGAATCTCATGTCATGGTCAATGACTGCCTGCAGAACCATGCTACAGTTTTCTTCTTGATCCGTCCAAACATGTTTATCTGGCTCGGATGCGGACAGCATCATATTAATGTGAGTAGTGTCAATGGCTCCACAACAATTTGGGAGGCCATGGATCTTCATAAATCCAGATTTTATTTCCAATATTTCTTGTTCGTCGATAGGCCATTGGAGATGGTGGAGGCCTGTTCTTTCCATTGCTTCAACAAAGCGCCAAGTGTTTTAAGGACAATAGCACGGTTTAAACCAAATGACTCACCGATTGATAATAAAGAGTCACCAGAGTGTAGCCTTCTTAAAGCTACTGCAACTTGATCTTTCAGGGTTAGCGGTTTCCCATTTAAAAATGAGAATTTGCTGGACAACATATCATCCCTAACAAGCGAGCAGATGTAATTAAAGGTTCTTCTTGAGATTCCAAAGATTGATTCAAACTTTCCAAGATTCTTCGATGGGGAAGGCAGACCTGAAGATTAAGAAGAAGAAAAAATGTTACTGAGAATTTCAGGACAGCTACAAATCAATGTCACCTTCAGTAAGGTAAACTAAATTCCAATGCCTTCGATAAAATCACTGAAACAACCTATAAACAGTACCAGTTTATTCAGCTTACAAACGGCATGCCATAATGAACAAAGTTAATGCCGACAATTCAAAACAGCACCCTAGGATTGGAAAGTAAAATTTGAAGAAAAGAGGACTGCTGAATGATATGTACATATTTCACAAGATATCAGTCTGTTAAATGGAAATATAATGACTGATATCATGTAGCAAGTGTCGGAGTTTCCAGATAGTTCAAACATCAAAACCAATATAATAACAATGATTAGATGGACAAGTTATTTTCCCCAAGAAGGATTCGTACTCCAAATGCATATCGGCCAATCACTATTCTGCCGAACTAAATTAGCTGTGAAACAAAAACAGATGCTGACGCTAAGCGTCCAACATAAGGGCATATGTTCAGTCAGCTATTCTCTTTTGCCCAGTAGAAATATTTTGACATTATCTTTAAGTTCAATGCAGCTCATTAGACTTACTACATTAGGGATATGCTCAGTCGCTCACTGCCCTGCAGTCTTTAGTCCTACATGACATGATACATAATCTGCTAATCTGAACCAGTGAACTTACAGCTATATTTGCTTCTATACTGCAATCTACTAGGTTTGCTAATGCTACATCAAATGAACGTCTAGAACAGTAGATTGACAAGCTTCTCTAATCTTATTTTCAGTCAAGATAAAGAACACAACGTTAGAATACCTAATGCAGATCCACAATTTTTGCCAAGTTAAATTTACAATCTACAGTCAGTTCCAAAGTCACATATGTCTCAGAAAAAACCCTCTCATTTATTTTCACACATCCTAAGTAGACACAGATAGCAACAGTTTGAGCGGTACACAACTATAGAATGTTAGGTATTCATGAAAACAAATCCAGATTCAGATTAGAGATCCTGCCGTGAACTCTCCCACTACTACATTCCCAATCATCAAGCAGGACTCACCTTTTTCAAAAACACACCTTTGCATCAATCATTAAAAATCACCTAAAATGCTACAACAATTCTAATACAAACCCAAATTGATAAAAAAACACATTCCATTCAGATACATACAACTCATCAACAACACAACACAGAATGATAATCAAGGACCAGCAGCAACAGATGCATACCATGAATCTTCTTAGATAACATATTCCACCACTCATCACAAGCAGCTTCCTCATCCCAAACCGCAACCCCAACCCCAGATGCATCTGTCACATCCTTACCTTCAACTTCAGGTACCTTCCTCTTCCTCACAGGTCCTGCAAAAAACCCCAAATCAAAACACATCCAAATTAAAAAAACAACCTAAAACCAAAGAAAAGCCATAATCAAGATTCGAAATCACGAAACGGAACATACCCATTACGAAAAGCAGACGACTTTGGGTCGTAGGATGAAAAATAACAGCAGGGTTGAAGTCTGATTTAGCGTTGCCAGTGGTTTTTAACAATTAACATGCAGTAGAGCAGTGTGGGGTTGGTGGTGAGGAGAATGTGTTGCGGGGTTTTATGGCTTTTGGAACATCATGCAACAAAAGGACTAGAAAAAAGGATGATTTTATACCGGGGGCGATGGGGAATGGGGTTGGGTCGATTTGGGGGCTGTTGGATGGACTAAATGATTTATTCATATTTAGACACATTTTTGTAGCACAAATTGCAAAAGGGAATAGAAAAAGATTGATACGGAATTGGAAGTGTTCAATGTGAAGTGTATTTAGGGTCGGGAATGGGAAGGGTAGGGTATTTGGTATTTTAAATGCACGGAATGTCCTAAATATTGGATTTTTGTTTTATGATTTTTTAAGGTATATCGGGTTTGAGTGTAATTTGATAAAAAAAATTTGTAATATATAAAATTATTCTTGAAATTTTCATATAAATGAATGAAAGTCATTTTTGTTGTTGGGACATTGGTAAAAGCTGCATTAGGTGCATTCTAGCATCCTTGTTTAAATTCTTAGAGAGAGTTTTAGAGGCAACTCTTGATAAACATATTAAAAATTCATGCAAAATTATATTCGTGCTAATTGTTTCACATATTTATGTGGTATGATAGGCAAGTGAGATACTAAGGGTACGATGCAAACGAGCCGAGTATTAGACTGTTCGAGCTCGGCTCGTGTAAAAAAAATTTTGCTCGAGCCGAGCAATATTATAGTAAACTCAAGTTTGGTTTGACCAACTTTTAACTACTCGAGACCGGCTCGTCTAAAGCTCGAACTCGTTATGCCTTAGACGAAGTGGGCTTTCCAAGTGTATTTCACTCGAGGCACATACATACTACACAACCTCATATCTTATTGCTTATTTATAATGTAGTTTTTCAAAGATGAACATTCAAACAAGTGATGTGAGATGAAGTCTCACTCTTGTTTGAATTTTTGTAAATAGTATATGAATTTGTTTTCTTTATATTACTAAATTTTTAAAGTGTATCATATATTTTAAATATATTTCCAACCAATGTAAATTATATTATATATTTATTAATATAATCGAGTTGTTCACGAGCTTATTCGAGCCGAGCACCAATGTGTTCATGTTCGGCTCGTTTAATAAACGAGTATCAAATTCTGTTCAAGCTTGACTCGTATATAATCGAGTCTAGTCTTGACCGAGCTTTGACCGAGCTGGTTCGCGAATAGTTCACGAACGCTCGGCTCGTTTGCACCCATAGATACTATTATTTAAATTCACATGAATATAAGTGATTTTTTTTCTTATTTATCTAATAATATATTTTCCTATATCAATTAAGGACTGGACAAACCCCAGACTTAAGGTGAAGATACATTAATGGGGACTTGAACTACCGACATCTGAGAACATATTGACAGAGCATAACCGAAACTTTCGAAACATGATTTAATACCTAAGTTTATTTCATAAATTATTTCTGATAATTGACTTTTACAGGATGAAGGAAGCCATGGAATGAAAGAAAGAAACAATGCTCTATTTAGATTCCGATTTGATATCTTGGTCGAAATACCAATAAATGGTACTTTCTACTGAAAAATAGTATTCTTGCTTATTTTGATGATCCTCAATACAAAAGTAACAGTTCAGGAATCACTAATTATGGTATTGCGGAGGTACATTCAATCTTCAAAAAAGAGGAGTTGGTTGATTGCCGAGGGGTAAAAGAATTTAAAAAAGATACCAAATGCAAGTCGATCCTTGCAAAATCAATAAATTCTGTTAAATGGTTAAAATGAAATTATAGTTATTTTAAAATTAAAAGCAAGTCGCTAATATTTTGTCCTACATATTGACGGTTACTCGAAGCTACATTTTTATTCTTATGTTATCCCTAATTCTATTAATAATTACTTAGCATTAATTTTAGGATGCACAAAAGTGAATCGGACCGGGAACCCTGACCGGACCGAAATTTTCCGGATCGGTCCAAACCAAGACCAGTACCGGATCGGTCTTTGGGTCACGTATTTAACAAATTCCGTGTTTCGGATCGGTCCAAGTCTAGACCAGAAAAATATTCGGTACGATTTGGGTTTGACCGGATTATTTTAAAATTAAATAAAAAATATTTTTTGAAATCAAAATTATACTCCTACACCAAGATTCGAACTAGGGACCTAAAAGATACTTGTCTAAATCAACTCCAGTGAGCTATTGTTTTAAACAAAATTCAATTAATAAATATAAAATTAAAAAAATTCAAATCGGGTTTTCCGGTCCAACTCGGAACTGGACCGGATTTAACCTGGACCATATATTTTGGTCTGGTCTGGTCTTCGGATTTAACAACATTTTCTGGTTCATCGGGTTGACCCGGACCGACCTAAACCGTACCGGATGTGCAAGCCGAATTAATTTCACATACACTTAATACCATCTCTACAAATATATGAATTATATGCATAAATAATAAAGTAAACAAATATGCACAATAATATGCATCAAATAACTAGTATTGTATAATTATTAAACATGGTCATTCAAATGTTCGAATCCAACGTCTGGTGGTTGGAAATTTATATGAATACAACTTTTGTAAGATTAAAGTTTGCAGCGGAAAATCCTAAGAACTTTAAACCTAGAACAGATCCAAAAGCCATATAATAACAAAATGGTAAACAAGTATACCTGAATCCATATTAGCACTTGTATTTCTTTCTCGGTGTAGGTTGGTCTTCCAATCTATCCGTACGATCCTTGCCAAATACTTTTGAGAGAGTGAGTATTATAGATTCGATACGTTAGATTGGGGACCTCACCCATATTTATACACAAAGAATTGTGTGTGAAAAGCCATGTCCCTTCTCTCAAGGGGTACATGCTTATTCAAAGATATCTACACCTAATATGTCTCATTCCCATGATTATATATTTATACTCTAAGTCCATTAAACGTATTTACTGATCACATAATTTTGGACTTTATTCTAATGATAGCTTATACACACTAATTCATTTACTATGTGACCCTAATGTTAGAATATTATTCTAACAACTTTGGCTTGAGAAGTGTCATAAAACTAGTTAAAGGTGAATCCTACGTTGAAAGAAGCATTACTTGCGTATAATATACCAAGTGGGATATTGGCAATTAAGCCAACAAATACCAAACACCAAATTATAATGTTTGCAGTTTTATTCAGATTCAGTGCAGCGTACATTCGAGTGCAGTTGATTGAAAATACGTACTTAGATATAAATAGACGTAAATTTAGTAAATTTTAGTAAAATGCAAATTTAGAATTTTTTAAAATTCGTATAAAACGAAGTTGGATACAAATTAAGTAGTTTTGGATTCGGAACAAGTTGGATGGATCTCATTCCAACAATTGGGCCTCTTAATCCATTCAGGCCAATCAGTCTCATAATGGGCTTATTTTGACGGGCCTCCAACAACCTGAAGCCCGGTACAGTAAGCATTCACTGAGGGACAAACACTCACGTGGGTGACGCGAACAGTAAGCCCTAATTATTATGCATGATTGCATGGCAAGACGACACCACTAGAAACAAACCCAACATCTTCCACCAAAAGTGCATCTTCACAAGTCAATAACGTGGTCACATAGTAAACTTTAACTCTACTAGACTAATATTAAGTCAAAAAGACTCAAAACAAGGAGGCAGAGCTCTATGTCCAGAAACCAGCAACATTGTCTTCTTCTTGGACCACATCTCTATGCAATCTTAGCTTTTTTATTCATCAATCAAACGTTTTTAGTACTACTCCCTCCGTTCCACAAAGTTTGTCCATTTTTATTATTATTTGTGAAGTATAAAATAATTAAAGTGGACAAACATATTGGGACGGAGGGAGTACATCTTACTGTAAAGACTTAGTGTAAATGTAGTCCTAGCGTAGACCCATAGATAACAGGCTCCTTTTGGTTCTTGTGTTGGCAAGAGACGCTTTTGGCATTCTGGCCTATGGGTATGCATTTTGCTGACACCATCTCCTGCTTCTCTGCCTGCTCTATCTCAGTCTGACTTGCTCTGCTCAACAAATGTCAGAATCCGTAGATTCTCTAGACTTGGTAATTAGGAGTAGCATTACCAATAGAAATAGTTTCACTTTACAGTGTAGTGATTTTAGTGGAAAGATGTTAATGAAGGGCAGCTGTCACTGTCAGCTGTGTGGATCTGCATTCAATTTTCACAGCTGTACATGAACAATCACTCAACAGTGCAACATTGTTGGAGTTGAACAACCTCAGACAATGTTCACATATGCTTAACAAGATGAACCAACAACCGATTCATGTTTTAGAAACTAATGGATTACTACGAAGTGAATCACCTATCGGCATTGTGGGAAGATGATCTTTTCATAGATGGGAACTCCATTTGAGTCTTCTTCTCTATCACACTCCCACTGAAGTACTCCTTGTCTTCTAAGCTGACCCTTTCAAAGCTGGGATGCTCCACTTCAACTTCCTTGTTCTCCACGTCACTACTTCCTTCAACTCCATCTCCTTCCACATGCATTTTAGCTTTGTGTTGGGTAGTGATCAAAGAGACCCCTTGATGATTACAATGATCTGCTGTTGTTGTTCCACAGTGTCTGAGTGAAAATGACCCACATGTTATCAACTGTAGTAACACTGTTGAAGCCTTCAGTCTCCCACTCTGCATATCCTCATTTGAATTTGTAACCACCATCACTCTTTTGTCAGCCTTCATTAGCGATTCAAGCGTCTCTGGACTTGAATCCACTGGTGGAGGGGACCCTCAACTTCAACAATCTGATTCTCATTCTCAGTTTCTGGTACTAATCTGTGGTTCCTTCCACTAGATACGTTTAAGGATGAGTCTGAATCCTCTTCACTTTTGCCCGTCTCATGAATGTGGTTTTTTTCTGATTGATGATCAGAAACAAGAAGAATCTCAGATCCTTTGAGAACATATTCAAGGCCATGAACAGGGTGTATGTAGTCATCTTCAGATAAATCATGCCAAACATATCCATTCTTGTAGCTCCTACAGTCCATCATACATTATGAACTTATCATGCTCATATGCACCATGCTAATTAAGTAGAATGTGTAACTAAGAAATGTACCGTTTGGATGACCATGAGTACATGCTAGCCATGCCCTTTCCGCGAAGGCTATTCAAGCGACTGATTACATCTGCAAAATATATAGCAATAGTGAAACGACACACTGGAGATCAAGGTGTGAGACAAACCCATCAAGTGAAATGTGAATACCTTTGAGATAAAGACCATCAGGACATGAGAGAGGGACCTCCATGAAATGGGGATGCTCCAAATGTCCATTCCTTGATAAATAGTAAACAACAGAGACCTTTTTCATCCTTGTTACAAGAGCTGCTGGTTCAACCCATACTCTATTTCTCTCAGGACTTGTTTGAACATCCTTCCATCTCTTGGAACTCTGTAGAATTTGCTCTCTTTTACCAAACCCATTCTCCATTTCAACAAAACAAACAGAGAGCAAGAAAGTAAGGATCTTTTGCTTTTAGGGAATTTATGGAGAGAGTGTAACTGTGTGAATGTGAAAGGGATATAATTTATTAATGACTTTTTTGTGAGCTGAAGGAACGCCGAGGATGCTGCAGACAAACAGCTACAAAACAAAGCGGAACACAAGCTGACCTGAATTAATTCTGTTAGATTACAAAGGGAGTCAGGCTTTAAACGACGCCGTGATATCAACTTCAGCTGTCTCATCTGTCTTTTGGGGAAACAAATGACAAGGACCGAAACATAGTTGTCATACAATTTTTTTGGAAGAGAACTTAGATCGTTTTTCAAATGCACATTGAGTAAATTCATGGTTGATTGTAATAGTGTATTTCATTTCATCAATGGGTGAAACTGCATCATATCATTGCTCATGTCACGAGCAAACATGTTCAATAATATAACATCAGTATAAATATGTTCCGTACTTTTTCAACATATCGTGTTCAGCAGTGAACAGTGCAATAATACTGGAGTGGAGCAGCTGTTACAAAGGCTAAAAGTCAAACACTTGAGAGCATGTCAAAATTCAAATTCAAAATAAGCCCATGCATTGAAATCAACTGGAAGAGATGGGCTTAATAGAGGATCTGAAACTAGCAAAAGAAAATTATGACTTGCAAGGATTACCTTAAGCATCATTACACTAATGAAGTTTCAACTACTTCATCATGTTGACATTCTTATAGAAAAGAGTCCTGCATACTGCACAGACATTTAACTGAACATCATTAAGGCAATAAGGCATTATTTTTCTAACGAACAAAGAAGGCTAATGGCTTATGCACCGACGCTCAGTGTTAACCGAGACAAGTATAATACTCAACGATAAATAATGTTATCTCATATAGTATCATGTAGTTTAGTAAGCTTTTATGACATTAATTTGAATAGTGGCCCCACGGTAGTAAATAAGATTATTAACTTGAGCCCTTTCAATGTATGTAACATCTCAAATACTACGATTGCTAAGATGAGGATTATAGGTTGTGATGGTGATCTAGGGAACTCTGGTGGCATATGATTCGAGCAGGCTAGACTTATAATGGTTCAGATCGGATGACCCGATTGTATTGTTACAATGTATTTCCATCAAGAAAACAAGAGACGAAAATAAAGCCAACCGTAACAAAACCCGCAATTTTCTTATCAACATATTTAAAACTTCTACTACTTCATAAGCAATTTCCAAAACAATTTAGAAGCTGAAAATCTGAAATCAGTATGTGATAATCAGTTAATCACTACTTTCCTGTAACATTAAAAATCCCCCAAATGGAGATTAAAATTTAAAACCCTAACGCTTCATCAAAAAAATCAAAACCCTAGCCGCCGTACATCTCCACAGGCTTTGAATCCGAGCCAGAAATCGAGCAACATGCGAAATCAAAATTCAAAAACGTAAAAAGACAGAAATTCATCTATATAAACACGTACCGAATCCGAAACCCTCCGAGCTCGGTAATTGAACTTCTCCGGGTTCGATTTTTTTCTCATTAATAATTTTTTTCTCTTCAGATATGAAAACGCTCGGCGCGCTGAATAAATACATATACGACGTCGTTTCAGGAAGCATCATGCTTAAACGCGTCGTTTTACGGCGACGGACAGTACTACTACCACATTTCACAAATGGCTTCAGTCTCTATTTTGGTTTGTACAATGCCTTTCAAGGCTTCAAGTAGCTGGATGAATGGTAACGTTTCTACAAAATGCTATATTTCTAGAGGTGATTCATGGAGTTTTAGGTGAGCAGATAACAATTTTAATTTGAGGTAGCTGAAGTTGGAAGTTGGTTTGTTTGTATCTTGAGCAGTGGTGGTGTGTTTGAAAACTTGAAATAGGCCTTGTTCCCTATAATGCAATTGTGTGCGAGCTTGCATTTTGTGCTTTGCCTTTGTAATTAAAGGCCTCGATGTGGTTTCTTTCGGTTGTTTATTTTATTACTGATGTTTTTTACTCAATTTTTTTTAAAATTTACTAAACATATTGGTGACATTATGTTCGTAACCTTGTTCTACATTAAAAATTTCTATGCTGAATGCAGTTGATTCAATATTATACATGTACTTACATTAGCAATGCAGGAATCAGACAACATAAGAAGGTGATTTTTGCAACTCAGTTCTGACCATATAGGTCCATATATATACGTACTGTGTGGATCAGGTACACTGCATTTATCACACTATATACCCGATTGGAATTTGGAGGCATCCTTGGAGAGAGATTAAGTACTCCATCGTTTATCCGCAATGGAATGTATGCGTAGCACTGAACCCATTTGGCTGGTTACAGCACATTTTGCATCCAAAACTGGTATGGTTCTCTATTGTGCAGTGCGGCTGACGTACCTGCAAGCACTTATCAAGTGTAAAAACCTCTACTCGGGTTTCTTTTTTGGAGTTCCTTTCAACTACTAACAATTTATTTCGGTGTGTGAGGTTTTCTTAAAAACGACAGCGTTTCATACTGTGACGTCAGACGAATGTAAAATACCAAAGCTTTCTTCATTTTAACTTGAGTAACACTGCATCTGCATTAAACACACGACAGTCCATCCTACGAGTGAGGCAAAAGACCAAATTAAATTCCAGTCCCTGTTCTACCCAACAGTTACAATCAAGTCCCTTTCCGACCAATGCAGACGCGCCACGTATGCAAGACCCTAGTCTGAGTCCATTAAATTCCATATATGGTTGTTAGGGAGTGTAGTGCGATGTTTCATTACTGATAGGTTAGATTGCCGCCATTCAATTGATCTTTATTAAGTTTAAGCCCTCGTGTCCTCGTTTTCTAAACTGGCCATGTCAAGCTAAGCTCAATCAGCTGCATTGATTGATCCTTTCTCTAAAAGAGACTCCAATAATAACGGTCTATTTCTTGAGCTTGCCAGGCAAACTTATTTAAGGGGTTTTCATGTGATGGGGACATCTTAGTAACAATCTTCATGTATGCATCTTGCATGCATGGACTTTGTGAGCTCAATGTCAAGCCAGTTCAAATTGAAACAAAGAACTGACCCATTGATAACAGCATGTGGTTAGTTTGTCAACATTTGCCTTTTGAGTCATGCTGCCATGCAATGCAAGGCAATGTGATGTTGGTAGTTTAGCCAGTCAAAAAGGTTATTTAGAATGTTCTGTAGATTAACCTGTTGCTATTGAATGTTGAATAATTCAAATATAAGTTTCATTTTCAATGTCGTAATGGGCTCTAGAGGGAATTTCAAACAACCCTAATTTGTTCGAAACAATTCGAGATATTTTTGACAATTTTGGTTCCGGGACAACCTCAAGTTTTAAGGGGTCGACTCATTTGCTGCCACCCACAACTAACCATAACTCGAAATTCTTCCTTTTGGGTAGTTGAGGTCCACATCATCGGCCAGCCCCGACATGTCCGGAGCTCTTCATCAATCCAGATGAAGCCTGCCTGTCTGATAGTTACAATACTGCTTTATAGTAAACACTAGTTCATGTGTTCAAACTCTATTGCATTACTACTTGTAACCTGTTTTTAGCTATTTCAGGTACATCGACAAGCTATATATTTAATATTGCTATGTTTTGACGTAAAGCGAATGGTCGGTTGAGTTGTAATGTTACACATGGATAATATATCAGTGGAGTATTTATCTGCGTGATTTAGATGCGGCGGTGAGGCCTAAGTAATTGCTTTTATGGAATTAGGTGTTAATCATTCTCTTGTTATTGTCTTTATCAATTTGGTCAACAAATTCTAGTAGCAAGATTGACTAAAAAATTGGTCTCTTTTCCCTCGTATGGACAATAGAGTTCTCTTCATGAAGACTCATCTCCAGTTCAAGTCATGGAAGTCCACACCGTAAATATTAGGGTTTTACAGCAACTTTAGATGATCCAATAATGCAGTTTCAATAGTCAGTCAAATAATTTCATGTCAAACTTTTGCCAAGTCCAACTGACGTAACGGAAGTTATACGGGAATCGCCAGCGCGATACCCAAGTATAATATTTTTTGGAATTCACATATTGATAGGATTTCACCCGTAGATAAAGAATCCACTCTTTACATGTAGAGACTCTAAACTCATCTATTTTATTGATCGTATATTAAAATTAAAAAATATTATATAGAAAATGATATTTCAAAGTTTTACTGATCTATAGTTGTGGTATATTCTCAAAAAATTGAAATCTAATTTCTACATCATCAACTTCTCTAGTTGTTGCTTCCTTTTCCTTGCCAGCATTAGCGCATTTTAATCGTTAACGACTATGCAGTAATTATTTTCCCTCGGGTTGAGGGCAACAGATCGACCAGTCCATTCTAATTCTTTCAATGACCAAAACCCTATTCAATATGAGGCTCACTTTAGCTTCAGGTTCAATAATTACATTACAAACCCTTTTATTGGGGAGGTGCTTAGGGTTTTCAATCCAATCAACTCTTAATAACATGACAAAAATATCTCTTAATAATCTTGTATCCATCCACACTACATGTACTTTTGTTAATTATTAATTACAAGGGTTGATAGGATTTTAATTGCGTGAAGCTATATCGAAAAAATAGTAAGATCTGTGCTAAGCAAAGCTAGTAGCCATGGATTAAAAAACCATCAATAATGCTTAGAATTATTCGATTTCAAAAGATGCACTGCATTTGAAGAGCGATCAACGTAGTTAAATCTATGATCACTCTTGTCATGAAGATCTGAAAATATTTTATACGGTCAGAGCCGTTTCCTGTCTTCTACATATTCATATGATCGAGTGACTCTTGTTATTTAATTTATTTTGCACCTAAATTTTGTCTGGTTTGATAAGTTAAACAACTCTTATTCTCTTAATATAAATGAACTGACTAATATATTTGATTAACAACCCTAACGAATATATATACTTCTAGTTATGCGTCATCAGATGTTACATGTCTGGATACAAAAATCCGACAGAAAAAGAAACCAGACATGTTCTTTTATTTTATTACAATATGTACATTACAAGATTAGTTCGAGCATTATAATTCACCCGTGATAACATAAGGATGAGTATAAAAACACTATTACCACTTGGACACCATCCAAGAGGCAACCAAGACATGTTCCTGGTTTCGCAATGTTCTTCGTCATATGCAATATCAACGGCTACTGGACCATTTCTTGATTTGAATAGTTACACATAAAAATATAATCAAGATATGTCCCCAAGATATGCAATCGATATATACATATAAGATACATCGTGTATCAGACAAAATAAAAGATCCATGAAATATATGCTCATGTCCTTATCTGTACAAACATGGTCGATAAGTGTAGAAGTCAACATTTCGACAGTAAATAATGATGAGTTGATCATCGAGTTAGATGACTTCACACGTATCAATATGAATATAAGACTAAGTCCAATAATTCATGTGAGAATATGTTCCTACAGAATTGCGCCGTTCTCATCATTTCACAAGTATATTTTAATAACTTAATATGCAGTATATTGCAAAAAAAGTATTATTGTTAATAGTATGTTTCCTTATAAATTTACAAGTTATTTATTTAGATAATGTTTTGCAGAGTTCGGATCTAGAGATAATGAAATTTCGTAAGACATGTGGACATCATCTAACGGTTGATTTTGATTGATTTAGAGGTTGATATTTAATTAATTTTTAATTAATACACAGGCGGTTGAGAATGACGGTTATCAATATATACTGTTGGATTAATACAAATCAACAGTTGAGATGATATCCTTCTATCTCACAAATGTTTGCTTGTCATCATAGAATTTATGGATCTTGAATTTTCTTGCTTAAAACATATTTTGAATTTTATTCTCTTGTTTTCATAGCTAAAATTTTCGAATATTCGTCCATAATTATGGTAAGTGCTACTCATTCTTAAACCTTTTTGTATATATATAAATGTATTTGGATTTGGTATATGAATTAATAGGGACAGCAAGTCAACAGCTCAATTCGATTTCTTTCCTAATCTAATTCTTACGAATTCAAGTCTCTCATAAATGACCTTTTAGCATTTTTTCCACATCTTAAAAAAGTTGATAAATGAGTCATTATGAACTGTTTTATCTCATGGCTATGGAAATGGGTTTAAAAGCCTAAATATTCTTTGCTTCTTATTTTATATTTATAAATCAAACACTATTT
Organism: Sedum album; assembly: GCA_006409495.1. NCBI lineage: Eukaryota > Viridiplantae > Streptophyta > Magnoliopsida > Saxifragales > Crassulaceae > Sedum > Sedum album. Next base: position 117,292 of record QZGG01000086.1, read on the forward strand.
ACATTTAAAAAAACAATTGAAACAATGGGAGTCTTCTCTACACCAACTCAAAATCTAACTAGATTTTAATCATTGACTTTAAATAAAAGGACAAAATATTAAAAAAATCTTCTTGGCCTTCCTTAATTTTATTGTACAATTAAGCATCTTTTGGTGGTGGGTGATGTGTTTATTGGACAAACCCTTTTTCTATTTACACCATTTTCATCTATAAATGACTCCATTATTATCACTCATCAGTCATTCTATTCAATTCTTCAAAACCCTCTTTTTATCCCTCTAGTCTCCCCTCCATTCTCTATCAAAGTTTCATAACTTTGGAACCCATGGGGGAACTAGGTGATCTTTGGTTGTATCAAGAGGTAATGAAGTTGTTGCCTTTTGTGCATATGTCACAATTCTTGTTTCTTTACTTGTTTCCATTGTAATGTCTTCTTGCAATTTATGTGCTCCCACCAAATAATTGCGCAAGGTCGCATCTGTTTCTCTTTAAGAAACTACGATTTCTAGCTAGATTTAATATTTAAAATCATCTCAACACAAAAGAAAAAAAAGAGTGTCTCACTTTTATAAGGGTTTTTCAGGAAACAGATGAATTGAAGATGAAGTTACAAAACACAAGGTTGGAGTTAGAGGCAATGAGACTTGAAGTCAACATTGCTAAGCAGCAAAAAAGAGAAAAAGAAAAGCAACTACATGACTTACTCCAAATGGTATACAAGGAAAGAGATGAAGCTAGAGATCAGCTTCACAATCTTCTTAACAAGATCAACCCATCAACAAATCTATCAACACTCCAGCCACATATCATGATAGACTCTAATCAGTTGCACCAAAAACAACCAAGAGCCAACTCAAGCATCACAGAGTCAAACTCATTATCAGACCCATACAACAACCTTAACAACAGTACTCATTCATATGTTTCATCTCCTGTTGATTCAATCTTTGATGCAGTGACTTCACCTGATTTCTCAACTTTTAACAACATGGGTGAGAGTAAGAGTCAGACACATTTTTTAATGTCTGGTAGCTCTTGTCTGACAAACAGAGTTGAGCTTGATCATGCCACTGTGGTGATTGATGGATTGGTCAAAGACAAGATCTTGCCACAAAAAGGGAAGCTTCTAGAAGCAGTGATGGAAGCAGGGCCACTTCTTCAAACTCTTATGTTGGCTGGTCCTTTACCAAGGTGGAGAAACCCTCCTCCTATCCAACCCTTCAAGATCCCACAAATGGCCGCTCCAAAGAGGCCTTCTTGGACACCCTTTGCTGAGATGTCATGTGGGTCAAGTTCACACATGGAAGAGACTAATAATATCTCTATGTTGAATTTCAGTAATGGATGTTTGAACAATGGGAGACTTTTGATGAATATGAACAATCAGATTGCTGTTGGCAAGAGACAAAGGCTGATTTAGAGACAGAAAGCAGAAGATTTTTGCTTTGAAATGGAATTCTGTTTTTTTCCAAAGATCATAATTTACAGGTTTTACCTGTATTTTTATGTCTTTGTGAGTTCTTGGCTTACATTTTATGCCTTTCAAAGCTGTAATTAGATAAAGATCAGTTGAAATCAACTTCAGATTTATGTCACTTTGTGTACTTATAAATTTTATGTATGTCAAACTGGTATCTTGAAAATGGAACCTTAGATCTTTGGAACAAAAGCTTCCTTGCAAGAAAAGAACTTCATACAGAGATTCTGAGTAACTTGTTTCAAGCCTTTGCTGCTGGCTAAGGTTCCTAGTTCGCCTGAAACTGCCATCTTTAGCAACAGTTGCGAATTTCCACATTTGGCACATAGTTGGGTTTCCATGTTGGCAGAATCGAACACCCGACGACCCGGCCCCAATTTTGTCGGGCCATAGTATTGGGCTGGCCCAAATTAATTAAAAAGCCAATGTTACCAAATTTGAGTAATCAATATTAAATAATTGATAAATAAATAATACTAAAATGTTTTAATTTGGTTTGGGAAGGATATCTGATGGTGACGAATATAAACTATAAAGGCAAGGTGATAACTCATATTCGAACTTTTGGAATGAATTCGACCATGGGTGAAGTGAATCCACATTTGATCATTCGTTGAATAATAAATAAGTCAGTTGATAAGTTGTCTCATATCGAATAATTGAGTCATAATTATAGAACATATATTAGATATATTAGATATTTAACCATGGTATATATAAACCGATTTTTGAATTTCAACTGGATATTGATTCATAAGAAAATAGCGAATGAAAACTAAAAATCTGAATTACTCTCCCAATAAATATTTAGAAAAATTCCAACAAAACATAAACGTGGGAAAATAAATTCATGATTGGATGATCCATCGGTAACTCTAAAAGTTGCACCGAATCCATCACAATGGTTTTGGTCACCTTGACCATGATGACTCTATTTATAGCATTAACTTTCAACTCATAAATTTCAACAACTATAATTAAAAAACTTAATTAAACCAACAAATAACATTTTATAAATTTGATGCACGCATAATTAACTCAACAAATCCTCACAATTTTTTCTCTTTTTTTATCATAAAAATATATTTTTTACAATTTCTAAATCCATTCAATACATATCTACAGTATCCTTAAATGCATGAATTACATTAAATATTTACTGTACTTCGAATTTCCTAATAAAAATTAAGAATTAAACAAATAAATAAATATTATGCTGTTCTCTATTCTCTCCTTCGTTGCTGCTTGCTGTTCCCTCTTCTCATTGTATTTAATCTTATCAAAACCCTAACGAGGGTTTTCTTCTCCGCCAACCACCAGTCGCCGCCGGCCCCAACTTCATCGCTGATTGATCTTTATCAGTACCCTTCGATTCTGTCACTTTATTGGCTGACGAGGGCTCCTGTTTTTTTCAAATTTGAGTGGTGAGTGGCTGCTGGTTTTTTGCAAAAGTGATGATAGAGTATAAAAGAATTGATTTTGACGAGCTGGGGTTTGGTTTTTAGGTTGAATTTGTGTGAAAGGGTTGAGCTTTAGATTTGGGTGTTAAGTTTTGGTTATTGAATTAGGGTTTATGCGTCTGTGGGTTTGAGCTGTTTGTGGAATTGAAGTTTTTAATTTGAGCTGTTTTTGAAAATAAAGTTTTGGTTTTTGGTGTGAATCTGTAAGGGTTTTGTTGAGTTTTGGTTGTGACGAGTTGTTTAAGTTTTGGTTTAAGTTGTTACAATGTTGTCTGAATTGGAGAGGAGGCCTGTACATGGAGGCAATGATGGATCGCTAGATGATGATTTAGATGAGATAGGGATGTTGTTGAGCGAGCAGCAGCAGCGTAGGCAAGATGTTAATGTTCGTACAAAGGATCTGAACATGTTTAGGAGCGGGTCTGCTCCGCCCACTGTGGAAGGTTCAATGAATGCTGTTGGTGGTTTGTTTGGACATGGTGGAGGGGATTTGTTGTCGGGGTTTGTCGGTAATCAGGGTAAAAATGGAATCTTTTCGGAGGAGGAACTTAGGTCTGATCCTGAATATTTGTCGTACTACTACTCCAATGTGAATTTGAACCCTAGGCTGCCACCTCCGTTGCTTACAAAGGAGGATTCTCGGTATGCTCAGAGGTTGAAAGGTGGAAATTCAGTGATGGGAGGGATTGGAGATCGAAGACAAGTGGGTATCTCAGATAATGGTGGGGGGAGGTCAATGTTTATGATGCCTCCAGGATTTAGTTCACGGAAAAAGGACGTGGAAGCTGAATCCAATAACATTAAGGGTTCATCTTTGTGGGCTGGCGATGGAGTTGGCATGTCTGGGTTAGAATTGGAAAGCAAACAAAAGTGTATCGCTGAAATGCTTCAGGTTTATTTCTTTAACTACACTTTTCTACATTTCAGTATCGGAATGTTTGTAAGACGCAATTAATATGAACTTGTCACATTGTTTTTAGAAAAAAAATGTTGTAAATATGCGCATGATCAAACATTTGTTAATTTTTAAAATTTTATCACGTAATGTCAATTTTTTTAATGTGTTTAGATTTTCCTGAATGATATATTAATTTCAGAATGACTTTGGAAATCCCGCGCCTGCTGCTGACTATCCATCTCGCCCAGCGAGTAGAAATACTTTTGAGGAAAATTCTGTTGCCCTATCTGCAACTGAAGCTGAAGATGAACTTGCTCAACTGCGACGATCCAGTGTCGTTCGTAGCACAGGATCATTCAGTTACGCTGCTGTTGTTGGTTCATCATTGTCCAGAAATGCATCTCCGGACCCTCAACTAATTGCTAGGGCTCCAAGTCCAAGCATTACACCCATTGGATCTGGAAGAGCTGAAAAAAGAGGTGTAAATAGCCCAAACTCGTTCCCTGGCGTGTCATCTGCAAACAATGAGTCTGCCGGCTTAGTTCCCAAGTTTTCCGCCTTGGGTCTATCTTCCAATGGTAAGTCAGAGGAAAATATTTCTATGAATGCTCATACTGAACAAGATGGCAGAAGTCGTCAGAATCAAATCTTCGGTCATAACAGCGGGAAAACTGGTCTTAACCAGCATTCACATTTTGGAAATCCTGAACCTCCGCTTCAGGACATGCAACATGGTTTCGGAGTTAATCAAACAAACAGCCCGTCTTTCTTGTCTGACAGGCAAGTAGACGTAAACAACCTGCCTGGCAGTTATTCCAACTCATATCTACAAGGGTCGGGTTCTACTTTCAATAGCAGTGGCATATCTCCTTCGTATCAGAACATTGACAACCCAAATGCATCATTCAAGAACTACGGAGCAGCTGGTGCCTACAACTTAGATTCAAATCTGGCTTCGCTGATGGCCAGCCAGCATGGTAACACTAATTTGCCTCCTTTATATGATAACTTTGCATCCGCTTTAGCCTTAGGAAGTGCTGGAGTCAACTTGCAAGGGTTAGGAGGAGACTTGGATCCCATGTCACAATCACAGAATCTGAATATGTCAGCCAATAATATTGCGTCTGTGGATCCTATGTATCTCCAGTATTTGAGGGCAGCTGAATTTACCGCTGCAGCCCAGCTTGCTGCTCTCAATGGCCAGTCTTTGGATAGGAACTATCTTGCGAATCCTTATACGGACTTGCTTGGCCTTCAGGATGCTTACATGGGAGGCGCACTGTCGCCTCTTAAGTCACAGTATGGCAACAAATCCAAGAATTCTTACCATGGTGGATATTATGGAAATCCTTCACATGGCTTACCGTATCCTGGGAGCCCTTTAGCAAGTCCGAATTTTCAAAACTCTACTTTCGGACTAGGTAGTCCAATAGGGCGAAGTGATCTAAAGATGCGCTTTCCATCTGGAATCAGAAACTACCCTAGTGGATATGCATGGGATGCTCATGCAGTTGGGAGCCTTGCATCTTCTCGATTGGATGAGTTCAAAAGTAACAAGGCCAAAAGTTTTGAGCTGTCAGAAATTGCCGGGCATGTAGTTGAGTTCAGGTAATATTCTAAATATATTAAACGTCGCCTTTTCAACTCTTTTTCCGCACTTGTATAATCTTTTGAATATTTTCATGAACAGTACCGACCAGTATGGAAGCCGATTCATTCAGCAAAAGCTTGAAACAGCCTCAACTGATGAGAAGAATATCGTGTTCAATGAGATATTCCCTGATGCTCTTACGCTGATGACTGATGTCTTTGGGAACTATGTGGTCCAGAAGGTAATCTAGTCCGCATTTTCACTGGTTGTTTCCGTGATCACATGTCTTTCAAAATGGTTAACGGTGTTCATGACGTCTGAATTGATATGATATTTAGTTTTTTGAGCACGGAATGCCAGAGCAGAGGCGTGAGTTGGCTAACAAGCTTTACGGCAATGTCCTTTCATTAAGTCTTCAAATGTATGGTTGCCGAGTTATACAAAAGGTATGTATAGTCAGTCTACTATCCTTCACTTCAAGGTCCCATTCGTCCTATCTTTGTGTGGTTAGTTAACGATTTTGCATTGATATTTCACTCAACCAGGCAATTGAAGTTGTTGACCTGGACCAGAAGATTAAGATGGTTCAAGAGCTTGATGGTCAGGTTAAGAGATGTGTTCGTGACCAGAATGGAAACCATGTTATTCAAAAGTGTATTGAGTGCATTCCTGAAGAAAATATCCACTTCATTATATCCTCATTCTACGATCAAGTTGTGACCCTCTCCACTCATCCTTATGGCTGTCGCGTTATCCAGGTTTTGGGCTCATCAATAGTTCCGTTTTAAAATGCCACTTCTGCATTCTTATAACTGAAATGGTATGCTTTGTTTTTGTTTTGTAGCGAGTTTTGGAACACTGTCACAATGAGGACACACAAAAGAAAGTAATGGATGAGATACTTGGGTCCGTTAGCATGTTAGCGCAAGATCAATATGGCAACTATGTTATCCAGGTAAGATTTTTTGTAAAATAAGGGTTTTTTTTTTTTTAAATTGTTGTTATGAAAAGTATCAGATGGACAAATTCAAAGGTCTTGTTTTCTGAATCTGTGCTATTTTTAAAACAGCATGTGCTGGAACATGGAAAACCACACGAGCGATCTATTATAATCAATGAGCTATCTGGAAAGATTGTTCAAATGAGTCAGCAGAAGTTTGCATCCAATGTGGTTGAGAAATGTTTAACTTTCAGCAACCCATCTGAGCGCCAGTTCCTTATTAATGAGATGCTTGGAACTACTGATGAGAATGAACCTCTCCAGGTATTTTTCATAACATCATCTGTCAGCATGTCAAATTATATTACTCTTAAATTGATGAGTTCTTGCTATAATCTCGCATGCTTCAACAGGCAATGATGAAAGATCAGTTTGCAAACTATGTCGTTCAAAAAGTTCTGGAAACATGTGATGACCAACAGCGGGAGCTTATTATGACCCGCATCCGAGTCCACCTGAACGCTCTGAAGAAGTACACCTATGGGAAGCATATAGTAGCACGAGTTGAGAAGCTTGTCGCAGCTGGTGGTAAGACCTCATCTTCATTCCAACCTGTTACGCTTTTCCTCATTGTTAAAATTGTCTAACACCTGCACTCAACTTATGCAGAGAGGAGAATGGCTTTACAGTCCTCGAACCCAAGTCATGCTTAGCTTGCGCAATTCACCACATGGCCATGTCGCTCCACATCTTGTCTATATACCTATCTCCTAAGATAGTGTATCCGCAAACCTTGAAATAAAGTGTTTTTGTGTCCATCTTGTGAAAAGAACTGTACATCATGTAGTTTTCAAGAGCTCTCTATGTATACTAATAGCAAAAAGAAGCAGCGGGCGACATTAGAGATGAGATCTTGGATATCTATCTAGGTCTCTGTAAAGAGGAGGAGCAGTTTAAGTTATATGTCATAGTGCTGTCGATGTAAAAAAATGTCGCAGAGAGACCAGGGAATTGTCCATGTTTAGATGATGATATTTGTCTCTATTTTGTTAAGTTTTTGAATTGTCTATGGAATGTTTATGTTCTATTTTCAACAGAGTTTGATATGAACTCAGCTTGATGTACTTTTTCCCGTAAGACTAAATGCTGCTTCCACAGCTTGGTTTGGTTTTCTGTTGCAGCAGCACGTCTCCATGCTGCAATTGCATTGTACTGAACAGAGCTCTTGTTGGGGACAGTAAGCTGCATATTGATAACATGTCAACCAATGGCCTTCCAACGAAGACATCGTTCTCAAACTCTGATTACAAGTGCATTTAGCAGTAGAACATTATATTACAGAACTGATGGAAAAATGCGACTTTGAAACATTAGGAATCTTAAAGTTTTCTCAAGTGACAGTGAAACTTAACAACAAGAAAGTTAATGATTCAAATCTCAGGATTCAAAAAATAAATTGGCAGAACGGATTTTAATATGACTCAAAATCTCTCCCCAAAGCGGAAGAATACAGCGCCTGTGCCTGAGTTGTGATCCACAGCATACTCAGCTCTCACGAGGCCGAGTTTGACACCAACACCGTACGAGGAGCCTTTACCCATGCGCCTGTAGACCTCTGTAGGGTTGCCCTTTACGTCCTTGGAGCTTCCAAGGTCATTACCATGCTCAGCAAATGCATAGACATGTGTATTTTTTACTGGTACACGTATCTCAGCAGCAACCTGAAGTAAAAAACGTTAATGTGTCACATATGTAGACCAACAGTTGACAAAACTGCATAGACACATCAAATGATCGTTTCACCATATATAAAAATTTATCGTGCATCGCATATATACAGTCCGACGAAAATAGTGACATTAGATGTCTTTATAGATAAACTAATCAGGCATTGGTCCATTACCAACAAAGATGCATAGAAGCAAAAATTCAATTTTTATGGATTTTATGGAATGCAAATGAATGAATTGAGAAAGGTTTTAAATGATTCTGACCTCAAGAATGTTCCTAGCTGCACCCAATTCACCCATGTTGTAGCCACGGACAGAGTAGGGGCCACCGAGTGTGAAAGCGTCATAGCTTGGGAGGTCACCCACACAACCTCCGTAGTGGCCATGCAAGACGAGAACTGGGGGTGGGGGTTTGCCTGCACCTTCTTCGACATCCTTTAACTGGATGAACTTGGTTAGTGTCAGTTGGTGTCGGTTAAACAATGGGAATTTGCTACCTATTCCTAACCCTTGATCAACCTGCAATTTCAACAATAAAATCATAATATTACTTATCTAAAAGTTACGCTTAAAGGTATCACCCAACATCATATTTCAAAATGGCAAAATTCTTAAACAATCTAACCTGAAATACATTCCGCTCTCCAACTATAGCTCCATTGACAAATCTAGTGTTATCACGAGTGATATTTGCTTGAGCGAATGCCATTCTATCAATTCCAGTGCCACTTAAGGTAGTTGGTGGACCATCGGCACTTATTCCTCCATTTGGCAGCACCCTCTGACCATTTGGAGAAACGTGATTGCCTTCATCCCGAGTTGTTATTTCTTCCATCACAATCCCATAAGTGAATTTGCTTTGCCGGTTGAAATTCTGAAACGATGATTGCAATCGGCTTAGTGGGGGAAAATGCATACTATGTAAGACGTTGCAGAATCAGAGAAATTCTACCTCTGTAATATTAGCTTTGCAGCCAGATCGGTCGACCCAAATAGGTGGGACTTCATCAACTCCAGGACCACCTGTGAACACCGGACTCATTTTCCTGCTGTTGAAGCAGCTTGCCTTCAGCGTTCGGTTGCGAGGATTATACACACCATCTAGATATGGATGCACATACTCCAGCTTGAAGGCAAGATCATCCTGCAGATTAACCCAATTCCCGCTATTACAAAAGGTTCTAAACATGTTTCAGCATATTGATCATACACTATTTTACCGCACAAGCAGCCGAATTATATATAAATATATTACACATGTATTGAAGGAGTAATCTTACCTGAGGATTGATGAAGTTGCTAGTTGTCACAGATCCAAGAATCGATCTGTTGAGCCCTCCAAGATTCCTGTGTTCAAACGATACAGTCCCGCCGGGTTGGAGTGAAGCCTAGTAAAAACACCGAAGTAAAACAATAGCAACATTAAGAACTACTAGCGAGTCAACCAAGCTTCAGTTTACACATTTAATAAAGAAATGTGAAATGAATTTAGGACTCTACCAGTGTGGGACGACCCCCTCGTCCTGGTACAATGCTCCACTCAGTGCTGACTTCAGCTGTCTTCTGTTCGAGTTCTTTTAGCTTAATTTCAACAATAATCCCTCCCTCATTTTTCTCATCCGGCTTTGGGTTCACTTCAATGTTGGAGAACAAAGCTAGGGAATTGATATTTCTCAAAGCTTGTTTCCCAGCCTCGATGTTAAAGACATGACCTTGACGGAGCTGCAAGTACAACGTTCAACAAGCCAAAAATTTAGCTGGAAGTACAACGTCATCATCTCTAAATTTATGTAAAGCTTGGAATTTCACTTTAAGGCCTCAAAAGATAAAATTGCTTATACATGCTTAAATGAATATTTATCCCGAATGAATGATTACTGATTCTATCAAACCTAAATCCACACCGCAACACATACCAACGAATTTGAAAAAATATTACCTGCTTAGGCAATTCTCTGCGAACAACAGCAAGGTTTGTATTCCCTTCAACTACATTTCCAAGCTTATCCTGAAACTGAATGACCAATTGTGTGATATCGCCTTCCACCACCTCACAAACAACTTCCTTTGTATTCAAATTCCCGAAATTCACCACTTGGGCGCACGCATATCCCTCATCATGATACCATTTCTGCACCTTATCCCTAATCTTCTGCAAAGTCCTTGCGCTAACCTTCCCTTCAGCCTTCAGCATTTGCATCACCTCCCTATACACTGGAGCAGGCAACAAACATGGCCTAGACCTCTCAATCCTTCTCTTATAATCCTTCTCCTGATTCTTAAATGCCTCCATTTTCTCCTTATCAGTCATCTGCTGGTCCATATCAACCGGCTTGGTCTGCTGCATCAACCCCACATTAATACACCTAAACTTATCTGCCGACTGCCAAGTAGACTCCAAGAACGAAATAGTCAATCCAATCGTTCCATCAGGATTAGTCTTTCCCTCCATATCAACCTTCTCGAACATTCCGCAAGTAGCTAAAGACTCGAGCTCTTTCTGCAACTGAGCTTTAGTGTAAACACCTCCGGGCCTCAATGATACCATTTCGAAAAACGAATCATCAGAGCCTACTGTAGCTGACCTAATTCTATCAAAGAACAAAATCTCTGAAATCTTGTACTTCTTAAAAGCACTAAGCTTACTTAGCTGCACTAGAATGTTAGCCGGCAGACCGTGTGGGTCCCAATCTCTACCTTCCTCCTCTCCATCCCCTGCATACGCCATCGGACTCAGAAACCTCCACCAACTCCCCCCATATCCACCACCACCGCCTCCACCTCCTCCACCGCCAAATCCAGACCCGGAACCCGAACCGGACCCGAATTGAAGCAGCAATCCAGACGCGGCAGCGAAAGTACCAACCAAGACGCTACCTTTCCGAATTTTCTGGGTTGTTGAGGAAATTAGGGGTTCTGGGGTTGTCAATAGGTCGGAGCGGATAGCGGTGGTGGGTGTGGCGGAGTGAGAATTAGATGCTGGTGTGGGTGTGGCGGCGGAAGTGACGGTGGTGGTGGGTTTGCGGCGGGATCGGAGTGATGAATTGACGGTGGTGGGGGTGAGGAATTGACCGGATGAGGCGAAGGACGACATTGTTGGAGATAAGGAGAGTAGAAGCAGTTCAAAAGGCGACGAATTCAGAGTGAGAAAGAGCGAAGGGTTTTAGTGTTAGGTAGCCGAGTATGCCAATCTCAATAGATCGTAACATCGAGGACCAAATCGGAAATTACTGAATTTTAATTTAAAATTACGGTACATTTTTTATGGAGTGTTTAAGTTTATGGGTAGAATTTTCTTTACGATTCTTATATAAATATGCATATTTGTTCTAGATAGACATAGACATGTAATTTTTTATGAATGATTTTAATTGGGAGCTGCTCATCGCACCCCCTCACGACAAAAACCCATTTGACAAAAGCCCAAAATACCCTTTCATTCTAACTTAATTACACACATCCAATTAATCTTAAGTACAATTTATTTATTTTAAATCCAATTACACACATCCAATTAATCTTTCATTCTAACAGATTTCTTTAAAATTATATTAAATTAAAAATAAAATTCAACTAAATTAAAATTAAATTATAAATATTATACAAAATTTCTATTGTACTAAAATATTTTTTATTTTGCAAAACTCATATTTAAAACATTAATTTGGATTCATAAAAAACATACAACAACACTAAAAATAAATACATAAAATTAAACATATCTAATTAATATCTCCTCCAAATTGTGCTCCTGGAGGCATTGTGCTTGTGATTTCACGCCATAAATCAGTACGTATCTTATATGAAGATGCCCATCCTTTAGCTTCGTATGATGAATGTTCCCACCACCACATTGGTATAGGTGGCACCGGATGATAAGGCTGTAAAAAAAGTTGCATGAAGTGATTGCCAACGTGTCCAATTGCAATTTCCATGCGGTCGTTGTCTCTAATCGGAGGGGATCTTAGTGGCAAATGGGTAAAACAACTCCAATTGTTTCTACCAAATGTATGAAGCACAATGTTGTATTTTGATGCGATGACAATTCCCAAAGTCATAGACTCCATCCAATGCCTCTCAGGTGCCGGTTTATCAAAATAATCTAGCAAAAATAGTAGATTGTCTGCAGTACTGTTATCTGAAAAAATGACATCATATTGAGCCTTATTTTGTTGAATCTCGTCAATAAGATCTGATCGTACTTGCATCCACCCTTCTTCACCGAATCCGAGTAGTGCTGCTATCACCCTAAATCCACAATGACCATCTGGTGCAACGTCAACAATGTTAGAAATATAATGATGCATAACCACGGGTAATTGATCAATGTAGATATCATATGTACTCGGAACTTTGGAGTGGTCATTGATTGATGTAAAACTATGAACCCCGGATGGAAAATTGACAGCAATAATCAAAACAGATGGAAAATTGACAGCAAGGGCTAGACTTTTTGGATGGACCCAGAGGATGTCAGTAATTTCATTTGTATCTGGATTTGTGCAATAATCGTGTAGGTATTCTTTTTTGATTAGTTGCTCTAACACGTATTGAACTTGAGTTAAACCACCCCGTTTTGTAGATTTGTTTCTACCAATTAAATTGTAAAGACTTTTTATCCCTGTACTGTTTGACGAATCTTTCTGTTTCAGAATACTAAGAATCTCACGAGGTGCAGTACTATTGGCCATGTCCAGCACAAGTTGTTTCTCCATTGGTTTTAACCTGGATGGGTACTCGTGGCCATCCATGAATTCTGCTGTCTTATGATTGTGAATACCGCATATTACCCTCAAACCCCACATGACACCTTCTGGAGGTATAGGTCGACCTCTTAACTCAAATGGACATTCACATTTTTTGGTTCCAGTATTTTTAAATTGGGTAGTCTCTTCAACTTGAAATGGAGGTTTGTATTTTCCTCCTCTTTCACACGCAAGTATACACTTCGGCATCTTTCCACCCATTTTTTTTGCAGAATTTTTAATCACCACTACAATGCCATATTCTAAACCAACCATCTTCACCCAATTTAGCATATCTTCTCTATTTTCAAATATCTATATAAATGAAGAATAATTATGATGAAATTTGCTAATTTTATAATTTTTTCCTTCAAAATTAAATAGCAAAAAAGCACATAGTAATGATACTAACCTGGTTTGTGGTAAATTCGGATGTATAATCTCGATTCTTGTTGGATATACTTTCCTCACTACGAACATCATTCTCGTATGACCAGCTATTTGAAAATGAAGCAGAATGAAGATTATCCATGATAGAGAGATATGATAGTGTAAAAAAGTGTGAGTGAGTAACTTGCTACTCATAAATGTATCCATTAAATAGACTAACAAAGTACAAAAGTTAGTGGACAAAAAAAGATTTGACAATACAGAACAAAGTAAATTTGACAATACAAAAAAAAGATTTGACAATACAACAAAGAACAAGTTTGACAATACAAAAAAAGATAGATTTGACAGTATGAAACAAAGTAGATCTGACAATACAACAAAAAATAAGTTTAACAATACAACAAAAAACAGATTTGACAATACAAAACAAATAAGTAGATTTGACAGTACAACAAAAAAGAAATTTGACATCACAACAAAGTAGATCTGACAATACAATACGAAACACAAAGTGGATTTGACAATACAATACGAAACACAAAATAAATTTGACAATACAACACGAAATAAATTTGACAATAAAACACAAAATAAATTTGACAATATAATACAAGATAGATTTGACAATACATTACGAAACACAAAATAGACATCTCACCGTAAAATATATACATACATAATTTTTAATAAAAGGTAGATATTAATTTATAATATATTTATATATTTAGTATAACTTAAATTTAATTTAATTAATAACATACATATTTACAAAATATGTGTTGTATTTAACTTATAAATTATTTTGCATTGACTATATAAATATATAATTTTTTATGTTAATGTATAAATAATTTTAAATCAGTAATTTTTATAAAAATATTATATTTAAAAAATAAAATAAATGATATATGAAATATATATATATAAATTGGGATAATAGAAAAGTTGGGGGTATAATAGTAAAAAACTGCGGGACCCACGGAGGGGTGTATGAAAAGTGAGGGGGGTTGGGGGTGTGAGGAGACTCACCCTTTTAATTGGGTGATTGATTTTTTAAAATATATATATCAACCGTTAGATTAATAAAAATCAACGGACGAAATGATGTATCTCCGTTTCACAAATAATTGATGATCCTCCTAGAACCTTATAAAATATGTATTTTGAATTATTTATATTTTTGGATCAGTTATATGCATATTTTAATATGTCTTATGGGCAGCGCAGAAGGGTGATGACCGTATGATCATAGTCTTCATCTAGAAACCAAAAACGTTACCTCCTATCATGTGCATAGAGGCTTCTTTCGGTTGAGAACACCACCCTAAAAACAAAAAATTATTTTCAAAACAACATCCAGCTGTCTAGTGTCTACTACTATTTCAAAGCTGACAACAAACAAACCCATTGCTACAAATTCAACATAAAACTATCCAGCATCCTCGTATATCCAACAAGGATCTTAAAATTTATTCACACTTGACTAATCTTTACTTCACAAGTTTATAACTTTTATCATTGGCTTGGTGTTATATCTTTACTGTAGCTATGGAGGAAGAAAGTCATGGAGGAATCCTGCAGGCAAACTACTAAAATGGTCGAGCTTGTCTTCAATGGAAGCCAAAGTAAGTTTTCTCATCCAGTTCTGCCATTGAGGAACAAGCAGCTATTTAGATATTCTGTAAACTGTAAAAACAAGGTAACTTGAAAATTATATACAGCACATAATACGGATTCTTTAAGTCCAATCCTCACTTGCTGTTTATAAATACATTCCGCAGCATAATGCATATAGGTATGTATAAAGATAAACCCTAACTTGGACCATAAACATATACACCATCAGTTCTCCAAGCAATGTCAACATTACGTATAAAAGTCAGGATGAAGCTGATATGAACGTTAACATAATGCATATATAGAATGAATCATGTGTTCTACGTATAAAACCATCAAACAATCACCTGACAATGTAAACCATTTGAGAAACTCAAGTTCTCAATTGCATACCAAGAAGTAAGAATCTGAAGCAAAATGAAAAAACAAAAGGAAAAGGAAAACAATGCCACCAATCTGTCTGAATCAATGTTCAAACCTCTTTCGTCCTCCAGATGATATATCAAATAAGTCTTCAAAATGAATAAGAGAAAACATCAGAATTCTTTGGTGGTCTACCCTGAATTGCGGGCAGTTCTCTTCAGGGTGGTACGCCCACTTTAGCCGAAGAATATATTTTACAAGACTTCTCATATTTGAAAAATGCAGCTATTGCGACTTGTGAAGATGGTCAAGTGGAGCAGCAACTTGTCTTGATTTGGCTGCCAGATGGGTTAGCCACATTGATTGCCGTGCCCTTGCCAGGGAGTGAGCCAGCTGCCTCCTGAGCTGCAAGGGCTTTCTTGCTCACAACGTGGTAGATCTCACTTAAAATGCTTTGAAAGGCCTTTTCAACATTGGTTGCGTCTAGGGCTGATGTCTCCAGGAAAGATAAGCCTTCAGTTTCGGCTAATGACTGGCCATCATGTTCTGGTACAACTCTGAGATGGTTTAAATCAGATTTGTTTCCAGCCATCATAATCACAATGTTTGCATCTGCATGATTCCGTAGTTCTCTGAGCCAGCGTTGTGTGTTGTCAAAAGTTTGTCTTTTTGTAATGTCGTAAAGTAAAAGCGCACCAACTGCTCCTCTATAATAAGCACTTGTGATAGCTCTATAACGTTCCTGGCCAGCAGTGTCCCATATCTGAGCTTTTACTGTCTTCCCATTAACCTGTGCATTGAACATTATGTATCAAAAATCTGGCTCCGAGTTACTACTTATAAATCAGAATATCTGAAAACTAGCCTGTGATGCTTCAGTTACCTGATAACAAATCTGATTGTTAAATGATCACTTTGCAATGTGCAACTCTAATAATAGAAAAGCAAAAAGTACGAATCGGTTGCTTTGTATACAAAGTAAGAAAGTTATAATACTTAAGACATCTTTACCTACAAGTGACGCGGACAAGCGTAGAAACCACTGCAATGGTTTTATGATCTAAAGAATATGCACAAGTGAACTATGCTGACATCAAACTCATCATACAACAAAAACAAGAATCTATTCAGTTGACTTCACTGAAAAAGCCTCCAACTTTATACCAAAGAAATCGACCATCTGCTCAAGTACAAAAATCAAACATAACCAAATGCAGACAATGATCTACGCAACAATAGATCGGAAAAAAAACATTTGAATCATAAAATGCATTGACGCACCTGTAGTGTTTTAGTAGCAAACTCGACACCAATGGTGGACTTGGACTCCAAGCAAAACTCATTCCTCGTAAACTGAGACAAAATGTTTGACTTCCCAACCCCAGAATCTCCAATCAACACAATCTTAAACAAGTAATCATACTCATGGTCAACTCTACGAGCCATTGCAGAAGATCTGTGCCCTGATTTATGTCAAAATTTAATCAAATCAAAACAAGACCATTTGCTAGAATCACATAATGAAAGCAATAATCATCAAAAGGAACTAACTTTATGTTGAGAACCGCCGCTTATGGGGAGAGTTGCAGACACCCTTTTGGGGGAGGAGACGGTTGAAGAGGAAGCGATCGGATTCTCTCGCCAATTCTGGGATTCAACGATCGAGCGTTTGAAGCAATTTTGGTGGTATGGATTTATTTATTTATTTATTTTTATACATTTGAAATTTTGGAAAGAAATATTAAAAATATTTCAAATATTATCAACTCTCAGTGTAATTATTTTAAATTTAAAAGGGTGGTGGGGGTATGATCGAGAGCATTGACGTTTCGGCTGTCAGAGGATGTTGCTGGCTGCAGCTGCCCAGTTTCTAATTTTAGATTTTTAATTTGGCTGACTTTCTTTTATACAGTATATCTTTTCGCTCGAGAAAAATAGTAGGATGGTGATCTAATATTTAGAGGATATAATCATTGTGATGCATGCGGTTGATGTGAAATTCATTGCCATTTTTATGAGGGTAAATATTGATTTATAGCATGTAACATTCCGTATTGTTAATCTCACATCGGATGGGAGAAGTGTGCGTGCTGGCTAAATAAGCTATGCTACCAGCACACATGTCATCAATATATCATGGTTTTTCGAGGAAAAGTTCTAGGTTGTGGTGACCTAGGGGATTTTGGTGGCGTGTGAGCTGGGATAGCTAGATTTATAACGGTCCGGTCGGGTCGTTACAGATGGTATCAGAGTCGACTCTCCACAGTAGATGACAGAGGTCATCGAAAGGAGGGGAGAGTCCCGAGAGTCTGGCTAGGTTGTGCCCAACGAGGACGTTGGAGTTCTGTTAGTAGGGGTGTATAACACCCCGTATTGTTAATCCCCACATTGGGTGGAGACGTGTGCGTGCTGGCTAGATAAGCTATGCTACCAGCACAAATGTCACCAATATACCATAGTTTTTCGAGGAAAGGTTCTTGGTTGTGGTGACCTAAGGGATTTTGGTGGCGTGTGAGCTAGGACAGCTAGGTTTATAACGGTCCGGATCACTGGTCGGATCGTTACATACCATGAGTTTTAATTATCTACCACTGAGAAAGTTTTGTTATTAGAACTTAGAACATATTAAAACGGTGACGTAAATTAACCAGAATTTTGTTCAAAAAGACATTCCCACTTATAATTAGTATTGTTTTAGTTTACATCGTATGAAATTGATTAAGGGTTAATTACAGATGACCACCCGCATAATATGCCATATTCCATGCCACCACCCTTATATTGTAATATTACATTCGACCACCTTTATAACTAAAAACTTTCCAAAGAACCACCTCAGTTAACGGCAGTTAACGGAGAGGGTGGTTAAATGGAAACAAAATTGATTATAAAGGTGGCGAAGTGGAAACATATTTATTATAGAGGTGGTTTATTGTAATAAAAATAATATTATTATATTAAAAAATTAATATATTTAACGGTAACGGTGACAGTACAGTGCGTGGGTGGTTGATTGGAAATTTTATACTTATAAGGGTGGTGGAATGTATTATTACAATATAGGGGTGGTTTGGTGGAATATCGCATATTATACGGGTGGTTATCCGTAATTAACCCATTGATTAATTATGGAAGACTTCTGTACACGATCTCAACCTTGCAGAAGATTAGAAAATGTTAAAATAGATACATCAAGATACGATTCTATGTGAATTGATCTTATAGTATTTTACAATATCGCTGTCGAACAGCCTAAATTAACGTAATTGTTTGCATAATGAGTAACATTTTTGATAAATTATTTTAAGTTAGGGCACTTTATATTTTAAATTGTTTTGTAATTTTTATTATACCGATTTATGAAAATGTTATCAGGGATTAAGTTCTATAGAGAAAAACAAGTTTATGTGAAATACCTGTTAATTATTAAATTATAAACAATATTTTAATTGTTGATTTCTATTCATTCATTTGTTGATATTGACAATCGTCATTCTCAACCGTCCGTGTATTTTCTTAATTCAACCACTTATTATATTCAAAATTAATTTTAACTCAACCGTCAGATCAATCAAAACCATAGCTTACAAAACTTTAAAATCACATAAGATCCAAACTCACGTTATGGGAGAATATATATATTTAATAAGATAATCTTAAATATCAATGTCGAATGAATCAAACCAGAAGTTCATATTACTTCCTTCAATTTTACATAAAAAGATAGTTTGCTAGACCTCTCTATACTGGAGTTCGATTCCTTTGCGACCTCAATGCACACGTGTATTTTGTCATCTCAATTATTTACACTTTTAAATTAACTATATGTACATTCAAAAATACATTTGTGCACCCACAAAACGATAAAATAACGTGCACTAAACGACAAAAATGCATAAATATGAATTCGGGACTATTAAATCAAATTAATCCAATGATCGAATAAAAAAGTTGCAGGGATCGCATACTAAGAGGGAGTCGCATCGTATATGAGCCCATCCCCTCTGTAATGAGTAGTATCACAAAAATAATTTTACAATTTTGACACTTAATTTTACTTGCTAGCTTGATCAATAAATGGCAACTAGTCCGGCCCAATCCAAACCTTAAAAACGCAAACAAAGCCCAACTCGTACTCTCAAGTCGACAGAGTTAGACACTTAGACATATAGACCCACCACGTGGATCTCATGATCACCTCATGCCACCCACCTCTCCGCACGTTACCGAACGACGACGTATAAGAATCGGCAGATGATTTCCAACTCTGTCAGAGGCTCAAAAACAGCACTTTGACAAATGACTGATTAACACCAATAGAGTCCTTCAGTAGGTCCCACACGGTTAGATTCAATCCAGCCGTTACTATCAAAATCCTATCTTTAAATAATAACCGTCGGATGAAAAGTCAGATTCATCATCAAACTGGACCCCACCACACACTCCTCGATGCAGCTTTCATCTCATTTTCATCAGCAGAAAGAAGACGAATGAATCTACCAAAGGTTTAGCTCTGTTCTGCTTCCCCATACAAATACTCTGTTTTTCATCCTCTCTCTTACTTTACCCGCTTACCATTCCGACCTCGGATTTCGCGGACGTACACAGTTTTGGCGCGCTTTTTGTTAGTGGGTACGGCCGCCGACAGTCGCCGGTGAGTTGGAGTTTTGTTCATTGAATGAAATATCAGTTGTGTGTGTTTTGTTAATTGATAAATTGAGTTGAATTTAGAATTAGGGTTTGTTGCTATTTGGAGTTTTTTTGGAAATTAGGGTTTGTTGTTTTTGTAGATTTGGGGGTTTTGGAAATGGTGAGTTGGATATTCTAATAGCTGAATTTGGTTTGGTGAGGAAGTGGAAAGAATAGGAAATTGGAGAAAGTGGAAAGGAGAGTGTAAGCATGCTGCTCTTTAGACACTTTTTTTGGTAAAGTGGAAGATAAATTAGTGCTTTTTTAGGGTTGCTTGGGATCCATGAGACCAGATCTGATTGAATATTAAGGGTATAATCTTACTAGTGTAGTGTAGGAAAACATGGATCATGTTATTGTGATATGCGAGATGCTGCTTTTCATATAAAAGTCTTAATCGGATTTTGTGCGCATTGATTGTTTACAAGAAAAGAGAGAAATAATGTTACATTTTTTCAACATGGGATGCAGTGAGTTCAAGTTGTGGGCTTAATTTTAGGGTCCCTGCCTGGTGTAGACGTGATGGTGGAGACCACCTTCATTTGAAGTGGTCCGTATGTATCAAGCCATTTAGTGTGATGCTGGATTCACACTATTAGCTTTGTTGTTGTAGTAGTTGGTAAAATGTGTTCATATTGAGCTCAGTTCGAATAGAGTTTACAGACATGTCCGTTGCCTGCTCCTTTGTTCCGTTTAGTCAAGTGGCTTGGTGTTCTCAATTATTGACCTCCTTGTGTTATTAGAATTTTTGAAAAAGAATGGTAAGTAGATAAGTTAGAGTTGGAAAGGTTATCCAAGAGTGAAGAAAGGTATTTGGTTGCTGGGGTCTATTTATTTTTGTTTGGTGATAAAGGAATATGCATAAGGCAGCTTTCCGTCTTTACGTAGTTTGTTTGCTAATTTAGCTTCAGGTAGCCTTGAATTCAAGTTTCTGATTCTGTAAGACTTGCTTTGAATGTGTTTACGTTTTTCTTTCTTTGTTTCATGAATTAAGGATTTGATTTCGTATTCTTTCTTCTAATCTTCAGATACATTGCGGGACGCGTGAAGTGGATCTAGATTTTTGAATTACTTACTACTGGAGATGAATTGTCGGTCTGATTTTCTCAGCATAAACACGGTTGCAAGGTTGATCTAGGAGGCTATGGACACCCATTTCAGACCTGGTGACAACTCTGGTGAACCTAAGCCAACAAGATTAGCGAGAAGACATTTATCTTCCATTGGCACGCAAAACATGAGCCTACGAGATAGGTTTGATTTAGACAGGCCACGATCGTCTCATGGTGATGACAAGCACAGAGCAAGGAATCATGTTAGTAACCCTTCCCATTTATCTTCTGGGAACCATTCGAAGCAGCGGACTAGAAGAATCAATGCATCTGATGCAGATGAGCTTGTAAAACACATGGCAAACTTGCCAAGCTATCTTGAACGAGCAGGAAAACCTCAAGAAAAAGCCTTTAGTGTCGGTGTACTTGATTGGGGTCTTTTGGAAAAATGGCAATCCAGTAAACAACTCCCGTACAGAAGTGATGGATCATCTTCATCTAATAGCAACTCGTCTTCACTTTTTTCTACAGGGGAATCATCTACATATTCACAAACAGGCCACAGTTCTGCAGCTTCTTATCAAAGTCAGCACCAATTTCCATCAGAAGCCTGTATTTCATACGGAAAATCCCACAATGTCAGTACAAATCAGCCAGGGGCCAGAGCGGAGAGTATTATAAAAGAAACTACATCTTCCTCTAAAACTGAATTTCTTGGAGCTCATGAGCCCTCTGTTGTTTCAGAAGGACAGCACCACAGTTATTTGGAAAGGCAGACGAGAAAGTCTAGAAGATCACAGTCTATGTCTCTGAATCACAAATCAACTGAGAAAGATGAGAAACCAGTCCTTGTCAGGCCTCTCGATGATTGCTCCACTGTGTCTGTAACAAAAGGTCTTAAGGCAACAACCAGTCAAAGAATTTCAGAAGAGAAAGAAAAGAATTGTACAGAGAAATACAATAAAGCCTATAATTCAGAATTTAGCCATGACATTCCGCATTCATGCCCACTGCCGTGTAATGCTAATGACCAAACAATCAGAGTTCTGAGGCCGTCTAGATCACAGGATGCTAAGGCAAAAGACAGTGCAACTGCTGATGGCTCACAACTGCTTTCCACTGGAAAGTGTATCAACCCATTGAAAGAGGGTAGCTCTAAATATAACAATCCATTCACAGTGACAGAATTACCAAAAGTTGCGGACCTCCCTCAGAAATCTAGAATATCAAAACAGCCAGTAGATGCAACTAATGCCAGATATCCTTCACCTACAGGCCGATTCAGCTTGAGTATAGGAACGGCAAGTAGAAAGTCTATTTATACTGAGGACGCAGCATTGCTGCAGGCCAGCTTTACTCATGCTGTTGATAGACCTCATTCAAAGAAAGCAGTACATTCTTCTTCCACAGGAAAACTAAGCTGCGAAAAATCTGCTGCTGGTAAAGCTAGGTCAAGTCCATTAAAAAGACTGCTTGAGCCCCTGCTAAAGACGAAAGAAGCAACTGACTACCGGTCTTCTGCATCAATGAAAAAAGACTCCATACCGGTTAATAATACCTTGAAGAGGCCAGATAGGCCATCAACTGCACCTGGAATAAGAGATAGTTTGAATGTAAACAACGACATGTCTAGCAGCATTCACAGGTCACACCAAAATGAGAAACACAATGAATTGTCAGTTCTTCAGGCTTTACTGCAAGTAGTAGTTCAAAATGGTTGTCCTATCTTTACCTTTGCGGTGGATGGTGTCAAAGACATTCTTTGTGCTGCAATGAGTAAGCTAGGCTCCGGGAAAACTTCTGAGGACGGGTATTTGTATACATTCTTTTCGATTCAGGAGATCAAGAATAAAAGCTGGATGAACCTGAGAGGCAAAGGCAGTGGTCATGAGTATAGTCCGAATGTTGTTGCCCAAATGGAAGTTTCGGAAACTCAACTTTCCAAGTCCACTGGCAGTTATATTTTACGACAATTTGTTTTATCCAATGTCGATCTAAAACCTGGAGGAAAGTCAGAGTATCAGCTAAATGATGAACTGGCAGCTGTAGCTGTATGTCTTCCGAGTGGCACAGATGAGAGAATGCAGTCGGATAATTACAATAGGACAACAGTTATACTTCCTGGAGGCGTCCACACACTCCCGAGTAAAGGAAAGCCTTCATCACTTATCGAAAGATGGCGATCTGGGGGACAATGCGATTGTGGGGGCTGGGACCCAGGTTGCAAACTTAGGATTCTTACTGACTCGAAATTCCATCCAAGCTCCTCCCCTACATTTAAACTCTATGATCAGGTAACACTTCTCTTACTCTCATCTCCTAGTGACTTCTCTTTGAATTTAATTCATTTACATATATACTTTTCTGTAGGGTGTTGTTGAAGGAGTGCAGCAGCCTGTCTTCAATCTAGCTCCATTCAAGGACAAGGAAGGAGTGCTATCAGTCAGTTTCAGCTCATCAATCTTGCCTTTACAAGCTTTTTCAGTGTGTTTAGCTGTGTTAAAATCCAAGAAAGGCGTAAGACCTCCAACATCGGCCAAAGTTCAAGAAGCTAAAAGCTTAGAGGAAACCTGCCGAGACGAAGTTCCTGGTAGCTACTTCTCAGTTCCCCCTCATTCACCAGTTGGAAGGGTCTAATCTATGACCCTTAAGGAGTAACAAATACCAAATATGCAATGACAGTTATGTCTCACAGCATTTCATTGCAACTTGAGATGAGACCCCCTAGCTTAGTTATAGTAATATCGTGAATCAATGTTTAGATGAATGTAATTGTCAATACAATAATATAATAAGATTTAATAGTATTAGCTTTCCTCTTCATATTATCGACGCAAGTCATAACTACTGAATGGCATAATATAGACCCGGCAAAAATATCCGTTACCCATTACATGTCCTATACCCGCCCGTTAAAATATTCGTCCATATCCGCCCATTTAGCTTAACGGGTTTACAATACCCATTACCCATTATCACTCATTTAGTATAGGGTAACCCATTACCCATTACCCATTAACACTCCTTATTCATTTACACACATAACACTCATTATCCATCCAATTATTTTAAGTTTTATAAATAAATATATAATTGATGAATCATATTATAAATTATTTTTTATAGTTTATTGATTTGCTCATATCTCACGTTTTGATTAACATATCTATTTTTTCTAATTCGATTACATTTTAATTTAACACTAGTAATCGATGCACAATAAATTTGTGCAAATAAAATTCAATTATTTTTTATTTATATTATATGTTAATCTTTTGTTTTTATTTGATTTTGATTTTTTTAATTAATAGAAGGGTAAATTTGGAAAGAAAAAAATGGCTTCAGCTCAATAAAAGCTAATAGAAGATCTTGTGTTTTAAATATAGTATAGATACATATTCTCACGACATGCTCAACTAGTTAGAACATTATTTATCTACTCATGAAATTAAGTTATCAAATATAGCACGCTTAACTTTATTTACTATTTTTAAATAAAATAAAATGAAAATTCAAAATAAATAAAAATAAAAATAAACGAATATAGTTGGAGACTTGGAGTAAGCGGGTGAACTAACTATTTTAACTATTATGCAAATGACATATATGTTCAATGGATAAATGTGCTTAAACGGGTAAATGGATATTAACGGGTAAATGGGTATTAACGGGTAAACGGGTAATCCATTACCCGTTAACACCCGCCCATTTAAACTCATTAGCTAAATGGGTAAGATGGGTAAAACACCCATTTACCCGCTACCCATTAAAAACCCGTCCGTCGCCCGCCCATCTACCCATTTTGACACCTCTAGCACAATACAAGCAGAAATTAATTAAAGTTTTAAGGGAAAGTTATTTTCTAAACATGGTATAAATTAATCAGTACAGGACAGGGCACATGAGAACTCAGCATTTATCTGTGTTCTCAAAATGGCTATTGGTGCATTCAGTTCCAAATTTAATTATTTTGAAGCAGCACAGAATATAGATTGTTGACAAAAGACAGAAGCATCACATAGGCCGTTGGGAGCCAAGAAGTTGCCCGACAAGGTTAGTGACCTGAGATAACAGGAATGATATTACTTAGTTTCTGAAGGGGCATATACAATTTGATATTTGTGATACATAAGCTTATTATGAATGAATACACATCACATTATCTTACTTGCCAATATTTGGAAACACAGCGATCAATGCATGTGTTCTCGCCCATATGTAATTCATTCTCCTTGTACCTGAATCAAAAACAACGGTTGACACTGCGTTTGGAGTTCCTGTCTATTTAATACCACCCAATAACGGAAACAGGTACAACAACATGGCAGTTAGATAGCAAGAAGAAGTGCTTACTTTTTGTCAATGCATTTGTCAAAGCAAGTATGTGTGAGCCTGAAAAATAGATAATATAGGTAATAAATAACATGGAGAATGTGAAACAGCATTTCATAGACAACAAATGACAGAAATGAACTATTGTTGGTATCTTTACTGTATGAAATTAAGAGAAAGCCAACAGACAGGTGAGAAAATCTAAGGCTACAAGGTTAAGACAGATATATCAAAAATTATTTAACAGACGGCAGATCAGAAGTTCCGAGAAACTAAATTTTATTTTAGCAAGTGATAGAATATCAAATTTACTGAGACAGCTAAATTCTCAAATGTAAATCTCAGGTAATTTTCACATATGTTAGGATTTAAAAATAAACAGGGGTAACTACCAATTCACTGCCAGTAATTGAACTCAAACTGAACTTAACATCACGCAGTTGACACAATTTAATTATGACAACATAGAATTTTGCAGCCAGAGCGCATTAGCCACTTTACACAAGAATTTGCGGATTCAATAACACTATTTTCAAAATAGGCTAGCTGCAAACAATTCAGGAAAACAAATAACCATCAACATATCACCATTGACATTACTAATTACTAGACAACATATTATTCCATCCCTCGGTGTAAAAACAAACATTCAAATTCAGTAATCCTAAAATACTAATACTCACTTGTTAAACAATTCCACTCTGTACTCCATCTCCTTCTCCGCCATACCGAAAATCTACACGTAAAACACCAAATCAATAACTGCAGTTCAAAAAAGAGGATCTTCCATAACTATTTCCGCGCATTCCAATTACCTGTTCCTTATCCATACTACCAGCAGCAGCCATCTCACCTGAAAGAAGCACAAAACATTCACCCAATCTCAAAAAAGAAAGTGACACTCAACATAGCTATATCAAAAACTCAAAAACCAAATTCACACAAGATTGATGATCCTGCAAATCACAACACCAAAGAATCAAAAAGTAGTGAATTTGCTATAAAGATCTAATTTTATCCAAATCTGAATCATGCCTCAGCCTCAACGCAACTCTTCCCAATTCAAATACACATACTCTTCAAAGAGTCCGGAATCGGTAACTTACGATTTCGGCCGCCAATTGCTCGCAAAACCCCAAAAACGGTATCGGAGACGGAGAGTGTACAGAGCGAAATCTATAGCTAGGGTTTTGCACTTTCAGTAGTCGGCAAGGCAAGGGGCAATAACGTAAATATGGACAATATGATGAATGGCCAATAAGAAACTGACACGTGTTCAAAGCCAGAAAGATCCGGCTGACCTAATATTAGGGTTTAGTAGCGGCGCGAACAATTGAACAAGGAAACAACAGAAGGTATTGATTGAATCGATGGCGATGGACGACCAGCCGCACTCGAAAACGTTTTCAGTGATGGACGAGGATC
Organism: Sedum album; assembly: GCA_006409495.1. Taxonomy (NCBI): domain Eukaryota; kingdom Viridiplantae; phylum Streptophyta; class Magnoliopsida; order Saxifragales; family Crassulaceae; genus Sedum; species Sedum album. The sequence goes on from QZGG01000086.1 coordinate 144,005, forward strand.
ACACGTTTGCTAACTCCGTCAGATTCGCGCTCAATCAAGAGTGAGTGATTTGCTTTGCTTTGCTTTGCTGCCTCATCTTAATTCAGAGAATCTTTATCACATACTTAATTTAGGGTTTCAATTGGTTCACAGTAGTATCTTGATTCGCTTGTGGATTGTCAGAATTGATTGAGTTCATGGTAGATTTTGAGATGGTTTTGGATTTTTGGAACTACTGTTTTATTCTTTTGTGTTGGACTGAACATGATTTTTGAACTTGTTGTGCAGTCCAAGGGTTGTCTTCTGTGGGTACAGCATTCCTCATCCTTCGGAAAATCGTGTCAACATTCGAGTTCAGACTACGGGTAATGGTTGACATAAAGTAATACCAATTGTCTAGGCTTGTGGATTTGATGTATTCTCAAAACATCCTGTGGATGTATACTTTTTAATTATTATACAACATTGTTAGTTAGTACTAATTTGTGTATAATCAAGAATGTAGTTGCGCTGTTCTGAAACGTACTGTGTTGTTTTTGAATCTCTTGTCAAACTTTATGTCTCACGCACTAAGGTCATATTTTGTAGGTGCTCCTGCTAATGAAGTGTTCAAAGACGGATGTCAAAACCTCATGAGCATTTGCCAACACGTAAGAGGTACATTCACAAGTGCTGTTGAAGAGTTCAAAAGAAAGAACTCTATGGATGAAGATTGATGATACCAATTGAGAATGGTGCGTCATTAGTATGGTTGTCTAGCTATTTGTTATCTGAATTTTGCAGTATCTGGTATGAAACTCGCTAGTATTTCACTCTATGCAATGAAATATTTTTCCATCTGCGTGCCTTGATTTGTTTGGAAGAAGTATTGCATATTAATCTGCTGGAGAATGTGAAATTAATGCCTGCAGATTACATTTAGACAATGTTTGCAGTATTTCTTAGCTTGATGAATTAAAATTCTTTCATTACTGCTTTGATCAATAATTTAATATTCCTTGCTTGGAAGTCCTAAAAGGAGTGACTAGAAATGGTGCCTTGAGTTCGAATTTCTCTAAAAACGATTTAAATTCGATCGATTATTCAGTTTGCACTCAAAAAACAACTAACAAAATTTCCATTCTTAGAAAAAAATCGTTGCTTTTAACTATATGCTGTTGACTTATACAAATGGACACATTTACAGTAATATAATTGATGTAGATAAAATTCCACATTTTAATTAAAAGTAATTTAATTTCTTGCAACAGTCAAATAAATAAGCAATACTATGTTCTCCAAATCTTACAAAACTTTAGGACCTCCCCTTATTTTACCCTTATAATTAATAAAATTGATTAAAATAATTGATCGATATTTTTAATAATAAATCAACCTTCAAAATTTATCTTCGATTTATTAAAAAAATTATAAATCAATTTTTCCGTAGCTATCTTAATAGTTCAATGTAGTACAAGGAGTAGCAGTCTAACGGTCTTATCCATTCCTTGAGCAATGAACTAGTAGTAAATTTTTTTATAAAAATAAATAAATAATAATGGTTCACTCTAATTCACCAAAGGCCAAACGCACCCTTCCCATTTACTTGGAACCAAATTGTAGGGTTTTGCTCCGAGCGTAGAGATGGCGCATCGGTTGCTGAGAGATGTCGAGGCTGACGGATGGGAACGCTCCGATTTTCCCATCATCTGCGAATCCTGCCTTGGCGACAACCCCTACGTTCGTATGGTATGCAGTTCTTAAACCTCAGATTTCAGATTTAGGGTTTTTAATTGCTTTGAATAGCTGTTGCTAATTATAATTTTTATCTGTGGATGGTGTAATTGGATAGTGGGATTGATTGGGTTTTTGTGCTGTAGACGAAAGCTGATTATGATAAGGAGTGTAAAATATGCACCCGTCCGTTCACGGTGTTTAGATGGAGGCCTGGCCGAGATGCGAGATATAAGAAGTCTGAAATTTGTCAGACTTGTGGTAAACTGAAGAATGTGTGTCAAGTGTGTTTATTGGATCTTGAATATGGATTGCCTGTTCAGGTTCGCGATACTGCTCTTTCCATCAGTACTCATGACTCTATTCCTAAGAGTGATGTGAATCGGGAGTATTTTGCTGAGGAGCATGATCGCAAGGTAACATTATTGTTCCTACTTGTGGGTTTGCTATGACTATGTATTGTTGAAATGTTAACTTTACTTTGATTATGTTATTTGTTACCTGACTGGATGTTTATGTTGCTGTCAGGCTAGAGCAGGCATAGATTATGATTCTTCATTTGGGAAAGTCCGCCCAAATGATACAATTTTGAAACTGCAAAGAACATCGCCATATTACAAAAGGAATCGAGCTCATATATGCAGTTTCTTCGTCAGGGGTGAGTGTACCAGGGGTGCTGAATGTCCTTACAGACACGAAATGCCTGAAACTGGGGAGTTGTCTCAGCAGAATATTAAAGATCGTTACTATGGGTATGCCTTTTTGTGTATGTTTAATCAATGCAAATTGTGTACAGATAGTTAAATGCCCATCTGGAATATAGGATTCGTCTTCTTCCCCTTTTGTGGTTGACATGCTAGTTTGATCAGCAATTAGGCGGGCAAGTCATATGTGTATAGTAAATTAGTTAGTGGCGAATGCAGTTTGATTAACCCTATTGTTTAACCACCTGTACTTAAGTCGTTTTTTTGGCTACCAGATTTATTAATCTCGTTTTGTTGGTGTCTGCAGAGTGAATGACCCTGTCGCACTTAAATTACTTGGAAAAGCTGGTGAAATGCCTTCCCTGGAGCCTCCTGATGATGAAAGCATAAGAACTCTATATGTTGGTGGAATTGATGCTAGAGTTGGCGAGCAAGACTTGAGGGACAACTTCTATGCCCATGGTGAGATTGAATCAATAAGGATGGTCGTTCAAAGGGCATGTGCATTTGTGACTTACACAACCAGAGAGGCTGCTGAAAAAGCTGCTGCAGAGTTGTCAAACAAGTTGGTCATCAAGGGATTGAGGCTAAAATTGATGTGGGGAAGGCCTCAAGCACCAAAGCCAGATTCAGATGCCTCTAATGAAGCTAGGCAGCAAGCGATTGCCCACGGAGGACTCCTGCCTAGGGCACTCGTTTCTCAGCAAAATCAACCTCAACCACCTGGTATGCCAGATCAACCACAACAGACACCATACTTCAACATTCCGCCACAACCACATCAAGGCAGGGCCTACTACCCATCTATGGACCCACAGAGAATGGGCGCTTCTGTCCCGTCTCAAGACGGGTCTTCAAGCAGACCGGGTGACAATTCTGGGCAGGGGAGGCCAAGCGAAGCCCCGCACTACCCTTACCCTCAACCAATGCCACCAGCACCAGGGCAGTATTACCATCATCAGCAATTTTATCCCCCGCCACCATATGGATACATGCCTCCACCCCCACAACACTATCCAAGCCACCCTCCACCTCAGCAAGCAACACCAGCACCAGCTGCTGGGCCTCCACAGCAGCAGCCGGCGCCTCAAAGTGTTCAGAATGTCTCTGCCCCACCTGAGACATTGCAGGAATAAACTGGGCACCTTTGTGTAAACTTTTTTTGTTACTGACAATAGGGTCTCTTGTTTTGTGTACTGACTGATATTTTTAAACCAAAATGGTGTTTAATAGTTTAGACTCTTGAATTTAGAGTATCACGCAACATACAGCTGATTACTGTTCATTTATTTAATATGTTTCATATTTGTTACGGGTGCATCGTCCCAGTTTGAGAGAGCTACACTAGAATGAAATTGTAACCACGGGCGCTTGATACCTTTAATGGCTGATGATTTTCACACATTCAGAATGAAGAAGAGGTTCTGACTAGTGCAAAGTTAGCATTAGTGTGGGGATTCCGTCACAGAATATTAGACTCTACTAACCCCACTAGGGTCTTGGGCCGTAAAAAGCAGAATGGCTTCGCCCGGACTCGAACCGGAGACCTTCAGTGTGTTAGACTGACGTGATAACCAACTACACCACGAAACCAAGTTGTTGTTAAGGCTGAAATATCTTAGTAGAATAGTGTATTTATATATCAATAAATTTGTTTCTTTCAACGAACTCGACTTCTGTCGATCATTACTCATTTGCTATCGAAAAAATGAAGAGCTAGAGGGGAATCCTTTCTCAGAACTATAGAGGTTTATTGCTGCTAAGTACTTCAATGTTAGCCAGAGTTGCACTAGAAAACCACGCTTTTTGATTGTTATGAACAATTTACATACAACAACCAGTACCTTGAGTCACACCTGGTACTATAAATATAACACACTGCAAACTTCTGAGATACAATTGATAGTACATGTTTCATTCAAGTAAAAACTAAGTGGAATGAACAGCTTTGAAGGTTGGAGCTGAAGTAGTTGCAACATGAAACCTTACTTGTCTCGCTCAGCTTTAGGATTGATGGACTTCTGTGTAGCGTTTATGGGTGTTTTGTAAGTATACCACTTTGCGACAAATAAGAAGGCTACCAAGTTGAGGACGCTGAGCACGACCAGAAGCCAGAAAAAGTAGTCAAGGTGTCCGTAATTCAGATTATCAGGAATCCAACCCACCTTCCCACCTTTAGTACTCACTGAAGTTACAATGGTTACTAATAGTGAACTGAGGTAGTTTCCGAGAGCCACAGTGGTCAGCGACAGAGCTGAGCTTGTGCTTCTCATGGCATCAGGGGCTTGCTCGTAGAAAAATTCCAACTGTCCCACAAATGTGAATACCTCAGCACATCCTATGAGAAAGTACTGTGGTACTTGCCAGAAAATAGATAATGGTATTTGTGGTCTGTCGTAGTAGTTATTTTTTCTGACAATGTCGAGCCTGACCAGCTCCAATATACCCGCAGCAAGCATGGCGAAGATTGAGATGATTAGGCCAATCCCCATTCTCTGCAGCTGGGTAACGCCAGTCTTATGTCCGGTGAACTTCCTTGTCAAAGGCACTATGAATCTGTCATAGACTGGGACCCAAAAGATGACACTGATTGTGTCAAAGATGGAGAGTGAAGCTGCAGGGATTTCGAAGGAGGGGCCCATGCTCGGATCCATTGTCGCTCCTTGTAGTACAAACAGGGTACCCATCTGGCCATACACAGCTGCAAATATTATTCCGGTAGCCCAAACTGGTAGTAACCTTATCATGGCTTTCAATTCCTCAACTTGAGTTACAGTGCAAAGTCTCCATGGATCTGGTGAATCTTTTCTTTTATCTGATTGCGTCTCGACAGCAGCTTTGTCAAAGAAACTGATGATCGCATAAAAAGCATAAATACAATGTCATACATAATTTTTTTGATGGTTCTACTTCTAACTGAAAAATTAGCTTAGCCCCTCACCTGAGATCCTGGGTGTGTTCAAGTTTTCGACTTCCTTGAATAGCAGATTCAGTGTCTGGTCTCTCATAAAGTTCAGTCTTGTCCTTCGGCAATTTAACATGAAACTTCTTGAAAGACGCAACGACAACTTGACAAATGCGGGTTAAAGGGCTACCTCCAGGCTTTTGATTCCTGTATATCCGAGTGCCGGAGAAGAAGCTGACAACTGCAATGGCCATCGTCACAGTTGGAATGCCAAATCCCCATCCCCAGCCGACATTTTCTTGTATCCAAACGAGTAACGAAGCAGCAATCAAGGCACCAACATTGATAGAAAAATAAAACCAGTTAAAGAATGAGCTTTTGTGTTTTTTCTCAGTTTCATCTGCATCATCAAACTGATCTGCTCCATAGGTTGAGACGCACGGCTTAATCCCACCTGTGCCCAAGGCTATGAGATAAAGTGCTGCAAAGCAAATTGCACTTTGCCATTCAGTTGCATGGCAGTTGTCCTTCCCCTCACACTTTGGGCTGATGCCAGGAACAGATGCCGATAATGTCAAAAGAGTCATCCCCTACAAAGGCAAAAAGTTAGATTTTGGTGTAAGCACGTGCACTTCATAATAAGCTTTTCTGAATAATATTAGGACAGAATGAAGCCATAACTATACACACGTATATTTGGAATTCATTGTATTCCAAGTAATGGAGCTATGGAAATCACCAATCTTAGCTCACCATGACATATATGATCGAAAAGACAGCTATTGTCCAGTATCTTCCTAAGTAGGCATCAGCGACAAATGCTCCAATCAATGGTGTAATATAACAGGTGCCTGACCAGTTGGACACATTCTTAGAAGCAGTAGCGCTATGCTGATTGAGTCGATCTTTGAAATATAGGACCAAGTTTGTGCTCATCCCATAGTATGCTAACCTTTCGCAAAATTCATTTCCTGATGGTCAAAATCAAGAATACATCAGCATATTTCAGTTGAAATCTGGTTGTAAAATGACACCCATGCCAAGTGTACCTAAAATAAAAGGACAGGCTTTCCATGTTCCAGTTTTTTCTCTATTAGCAGGATTTCCTTTGTAGTCAAGAGTACCATCCTTGGTATAACCATCATCTTCCGCCATGTTGTGTGCCTTTCTTTGGTTTCAGGGATCGAAATAGATCAAATATTTGATTTGAATTTGGCTACTCCAGTTACCTGTACCATAAAAAGGTGAGACATTATTAAAAACCAAACATAAATAGCACAAGCAATATAGTGGCTACTAAGTAAGATACCATCAAAAGTTGTTATACATGAACACAGTTCCTATTTCCCAATCTTATTATTGGTTTTGGGTAAAGGATGCACTACAGAAAAGGGGGTATGAAATACAAAATAGACAAGAAACTCCAAGTATCAAAACATCACAAGTTGCAATGAAGAAGAAGCTTTACAGCCTGATTCATATACCGAATAATCAACAACTGAAAAAGATGCAGAGAAGTTCTTTAAACTACTTGAATCATTCGCCAACTAAAGAATTTGCATAGAAAGAAAAAAAGATTCCAGCAAGCAAATTACCAGAGAGCTATACTTATAAACATATTCACAAGATGAGTAAATATGTGATAATATGAACTAAAACCAAACTTATGAGTACAGGGCAGATGACTGGTACTCGAAGACGTGTGAATCAGAATCTCAGCATTGCAACACCAAGATAACTCCAATTCAACATTTTTAGGTCCGTCTGTTAGAGTGAAACAAGTAATCTAATATCGTGTTTCTAAAGCACACATGGATGATTGAGCAATATCAAGTCAAAAGCTGCAAAGGTAGAATGGTGGGTCTCTCTCTATGATGCCTAACTACTTGAGTGGAGAAAAAAGACGCAAAATACTGACCAATATATACATCCATATCAATCTGAATAATCAAACTTCAAACCGTGTGCCATGCGAAATGGTAAGCTGGTGTCGGGCCCTAATCGGAATTAAATGTCGATTAAAAGATTTACAAAACAGCTCCATCTCATAGTCTAGTTGCCAGACAAAAATCAACAGCCTAACAAAGCTGAAAAACTAATACAACAAGTCAGTGTGCAAATCAATTCAAATCCAAATTGATCTTCCAAGTCTAAACATGCTAAATATTAACACTTGCAGGTTCACACAGGCATTAACACAAACAGTTGGTGGGCATTCATTTTCACACACTTGACACTAAACACATTCACACCCCATCTCGCCACTCATTCTACTCACCTTCCACCAGCTGGAGATACTAAAATTAACCCAGAAAACGCTCACCGTATCGAAATGCGTGCCGTGTGATTCTGTTCTGCTACCGCTTGAGGAACAGACGGAGATTTTGGTATTTAATACATGGTTGTGAGTGCAAGGCTGAGGTCAGCTTGATGGAGTAACTTGGATGAAGACGATGACAGCCCGGAGCGTTGAATTTATCCATGGAAGTATCGTCATTGCGGAAGACGACAAAATTGATGCTTTAAGTCTGGCGATGTGTGTGAACTCCAATGCTGTCTTAATGGCAGATTCCTTAATACAAGTCAGTCTTTCTCCTTCCTAATATAATCATATTATTAAGTTTTTGTTTGATCCAATGACAAATTTTGAATGTCAATTTGATTGATTTATTTATAAGGTTTGAGAGTAAAATATTTTTAATTAAAATTTGGTGATTGAATTTGTAAAAATTTTGGAATTGTGGGATTGAAAGGTTTTTTAACTTTATATCTCTTTCGTCATAATATTTATACACTGACATCTGAAATTGAGATACAAAAAATTTTGATTTTTTCGTGAATCTCATTTTGTTTCTGTTGATTGTGTTTGATCAATGACCGAGATTGCACAACGTCATATATATCTTGTGCAATGTCACGTGTATAACATTTCCAACTCACATGTCTCATAATATGTTAGCATAATCTTATGTAAAACTTATGCACTCATATGTCACATTAATGTGTTAACACAATTTCGTATATCGATAAAATGCAATCGACAAATGAAAAGTGAAATTTACAAGCCCATCAAAAAAGATGAATGCGCATAATAAAACTTCCTAATAGATATACGTACACCTTTACATCTATTATTTGCATTATCGGTTTCGCCGTTTTCATTTCCAAATGCACATATTTTATGGATTGTGTATTGTGTAATTGTCTACGGGTCTCATTAAAAACAAACCCTATTAAGTCATCTCCTTTCAATTCAAAGACTTAAAAAGTCAGTAGGTTGATAATTCAAGGTCATTATATGTACATGTAAGCAGTGACGGAACCAGGACGAAATATTCGTCGGGGCTCAAAAGCTTATAAATTTAGCGGGGGTTCAAATAATTTTTTTAGCCGGGGCTCTAATAATTTTTTCAATCGGGGCTCAAATAATTACTTTACCCGGGGCTCCAAATCGAATTATGATAAATTATATCTGATAAATTTTTTTTTTCCTCGCCAGGGCTCCAGCCCCCCTCCGCCCCCCTGGTTCCGCCACTGCATGTAAGCTTATATTAAATGAGACGTCAATGCTTGAAATATGATCAATCATGTTGCGTGGTTCCATATGTTACTAGCTATATATTTAATGTTGTAGGTGAAGATTCCAAAATGATATCTCAGTCATTGACTTGCAAGTCGTTTACTCAGTTGATTAAATAAGTAGGCAATTACTAGTTATTTGTTTACGTAACTGATAAAATTAGTAGTTGTAAATAACCTAATTACATGTGAGACTGATAGTAATCTTAAATATTGTTGAAATTGAACTACTTAGTCTGTCACGGATTTTTGTAATTAAGATACTTATTATATATTAGATTAAGATAATATCGTTTCAGATTAACAGATTAGTGTTTTTTTAGAAATGTAAATGAAATACAATCTTGATAACCAAATTATTAAATTTAACTTAAATATTAAAATAAAATATCACATACTGATTTAAACTAGACAACTATTTATTTATATTAATTCAACCTTGATCAAACACACCACGTGTCAAACGTGCGATGAGTGTGAAAATAAAGATTGTCGAGTTAGAAATGACTTTAGCTGGGAGTTACGGATTTATCGGTCGTCTCAATGGAATCCTTGTTGGAGCTCGCGCTTTGGGTCGGCCACCATGTCCTTGTACCTTCTTTATTTAAACAGCTTAGAGCATCCCTAATTCAAAGATGCAAACTGATTATGTAAATAAGCCCACGGATTCCCTCTTGCATCCGTCGATTGTATTTTTTAGATGCACTAGATTATATCAGCGCATTAATGATGCATGTGAGTTGCACGTGTTTTGCACGTGATGCACATGTGATGTGCACATGAGAAATGCAACTACGTGGCACAATCTGGTGCATCCAAAAAATGCAATCAGCGGATGCAAGAGGGGATCCACGAGTCCACCAAATTAGATGGATCCACATGATACAACCTCTATGTAAATATTCGTTGTGCTCGGTTCTTAAGGGACATTAAAATTTTGTAAGACAAAAGAACATAATCTAAATCGTTCATTTTGATTAATCTGATGGTTGAGATTAAATAAATTATGAATTAGAATAGGTGGTTGAATTAGCAAAATAAACGAGCGATTGATAATGACGGTTATCAATATCAACAGTTGGATGAATTAAAATCAACGGTTGAGATGATGTCCTTCCGTCTCACAAAAACTTGTGCGTCCTCCTAGAATCTAATCCTATGTTCGTTTATATTAATTATGTATAATTTTGAAGATTGTAAATAATTTGTGCTTCAATCGGGGATATGTAAATGGTTATGTATAATTATAAATTATGATATAAATGTTATTGTACTCAACGTTTCAATTTACACTCCTGCCTATTTTGTGCTACCACAATCAAACCCTAAATTGGGAAGTTCAATATTCAAAAAAACACAAAATCGAAAGGGAAAAGATTCAAACTCAAAACCCAAAATCCAGATGAAGTGAATTTGAACAAGAAGATCTGAACTCAAAACCCCTTCGACATCACCCACACAAATCACCAGCAACCATGCAACATAGCCTACCCACACCAACAACATCCCCCCTTAATTACCGTCCATAGCCCTTGATTTTTATCTGATTCTGTAAATAAAGGTGACAGCTGGGCTTTTTTAGTTAACATGCCCGTTTGCATAATAGCGTTGGGGATGCTCTTACAAACACAAGTTATTCTATGTCTTTAAAAAAGTTTCTCCATTTTTCTTTTAAATTGTGTTCTAACTTCTAATATTTGTTCACTTTCAATAAATCATTTTCAAGTACACAGTTAATTTTTTCATTCATATTTATTTTAACAACCACACATTACTTTTTTTTATTTTATAACAATTGTGAAATAAATGTTTTTAGACAAACAAATGAGGATGGAGTACCAACCAACAAAAATAATTCTTATCTTTTATTAATTTGTTAAAAAATAAGAAAAAGTATACAATGAATTCTGAACTGCCTGTGATTATTCTTTTATTGAGACAGTACTATAACTTCAGTAATCCAATAAACCCGTATTTCATGAGTTTAGATTTTATTAAAGGTCGTAAATGTAAACAAATCAATACAACATGGATACAAATCAAAAGGTTTACAAGTGATCTGTCAATTAATGTCAGATAAAACGATACAACTGTTAATTTTTGTCAATCTAACGTTTAAATATATTACTGTATAATATAATTAAGTTCTTCCAACTCACAAAAATATGATGTCGATTAACTCACAACTGTTGATTTTATTCGAATATAGCAGTCGGCTATGCATTACCCACGAGTCTGAACTTGTGATGCATTACCCACGAGTCTGAACTTGTGCGAGTTTTTATTCCAAGCAGTTCCCATCCCATTATAAATATTTGAGTACACCTTTGTGAATGTCTGAATTTTGCTCATCAGTACATGGACCAGATTTCAGATCACCAACTGATACAAATTGAGAATAAAGTACAAATTCTCATCAAAGAGTTTTCAGAGATTCCTTTACACTGATAATACTTGGTTTTCTCAAAGCTAACTAGCTAGCTATATACTGGAGACTGGACTCCTGCCTTCTCATTAACTTGAATATTTACCAATCTTGGTTTCTAAAATTACCCAAGTCTTGTATGCTTCGGCAACTACATACAAGTTTCAGTGATACGGTGGATATTTAATTCAGTATCCATATCCGGTAATGGAGCTTCGCTCTGTGAATCTAGTTTTGAGGGCGGGTTAGTAGACTTCACTGATGTATCATCTAGATTTCCTCCTGGAGTACCAATGCTGGAAGTGGATGTTGTTAATGCCACTCCCAAAGTTGTAAGGTCTGTATATACATTTTGTTTGGAAGCTTCAGCTGTGGATGATCCTCCTTTTAAATCATGATCATGACTTTCCTCAGTCATGCCATTGAACTCATCATCAGAGTTTAAAATGTTGCTCAACGGCAAAGCTTCTGCACTGCTTTCTCCCTCCAGAGATTCAGCTTGGTTACTCATCGAAACAGTACCCTTTTCATCTTTTGCAAGTTCCAAGTAGATTGTTTCATCAACTGGATCCACCTTTGTAATAAAATTATCACCCTGCAATTCTAAAAGATTTCCTTCAGCACCTTCTGTAGTTTTCGCAACAGTTTCCTCTTTTCTTTCAGATACTTGAGCTTCATTTACTACTACAGCTTCATTAGCACTAGCAGCAGCAATGGATTTCTCATCAGTTATAACTAGATTCACTCCCATGTCTCTGGCCGCCTGAGATTGAAACAATTCAGAACGGATCGTCTTGAGGCATCAAATAAATAAAGATAATATCGCAAAACAAGCATTACCTCATCTGGTTTGTGGATTAGTGAGGATTCAGAGCTATCTTCAGAGATCGATTTGTTTAATGCAGCTTCAGATTCAGTTACCTGATCAAGTCCCCCATCCTTTGTTCTTTGTGGACTGTTTGATTCAGAATTTGAAGACCTTGCATTTTCCAAATGCTGTGAGGTTTGAATATCAGTCGTGCCTGACGTAGAGTTCTCTAGCAGAGTGACGTCGGATACACTGTTTGCTAAGTCAGAAGGTTGACTGTCTAGTCTCGTTGTCTGGTCTCCAAAGTCGGAATTCGGTAGTACAGTTTTGGGAGAAGTAACTTCAGGAACCTCTTGAGCCTGCTGTTCAGTTCCCAGTGTCACATCATCTGAAGTTCTTACTTCAGTGTTTCCATGAATATCTTCAGCTTCAGCAATTTCCCCATTATTAGAGCCTTGCTCGTCAAGGTTCGATCCTTCTTCAATGCTTCTATTTTCTTGTTTGCTTGAATCTCCATCAAGCTCAGAGGTTTCATGCTGGTCTGTGGTAGTCGAGTTGTGTTCATTTCCCTCCACACTTTCACTGACGCCAGACATTGGATTAGTCTGGTGGGAGAGGATGTTTTCTATCTGAACTCCAGAACCAATCTCAGCAGGATTACATTGTTCCTGAATCAAGCAAAGTATACAATCAAAAACGAAAACATAATCAAATAAGCACTGCAGGATGGCTGAATAAAATTCCAAGCATTTCAGAATTTAAATGACCAACCTCCAGTGTATCCATAATAACATTGTTGCTCACGTTACGAGCATTGAGTTTCTCAGTCAGATGATGAACCACATTTTCATACGAGGAGTTATCATCGGATGAAGTAGGAGAGGTATGCTCGTATTCATCGGCCACTTCATCTTCCAGCTCAACAACTTCAGGAATGCTTTCTTGTCCTTCCAAAGATCGTGTCCCTTGGTCTTCCATTCTATACACATGCAAGGACATGTCCTCACTTCCTGAAGAAAGGTCCCTTTCTACGTCTCCGTCATAATGCGACGAGTCCTCATCAGGGGGCGAAAGAGTTTGAGGGGGAGAACCAGCTTCGGATACTTCAACTACAAGGTCAGACGCTATAGAGTGTGCAGGTGTATGAAGAACCCTCTTATGCACGTTAAACAGGTCTTTTGAACTGGTATAATGGAGCCCGTGCATGCCTATTTTCCTTGCTTCTTTGGCTGTGGTCTCCTGAACTGAGGCCAATGACTTATGCAAAAAGTTGCTCAGGTCTTCCGATGACAGGTTTCTGTCTGAATCTGCCTTTGAGTTCTCTACTTGATTAGCACTAACCTCTGTTCCAAGTGAAGTGAAGCAGGTCCAACATTACCTTTATTTCCAGGCCTTATGCCACAATCAGCATTTAGTGACTCTGAGTCACATTTTTCGTTGTTTTCAGTTTTACTGTTGTCACATTCGATGTCTTCCTTGGAAGTCACAATGTCAGTCTCTAAAGGCTGCTCTGAGGACTTTTTTTCGCATCCCGAATCAGGAGCAACCATGTCAGCGGAGGTCATTAGTTCATATTCCGCAGATGATGCCTCTGGAGAGAGAGTTTCGTAGGATCCTCTATCTGTGATAACACACAATGCACTGAATTAACTTGAAGTTCATAAAGGTGGGTTATTGAACACTAAGCACGGTTGTGATGTTAGTCTTTACAGTGATATGAAGGTTAACAGTTTTACCTTTGGAACTTCTGAATCTTGAGTCTCGTTTTCGCTCGGTTTTAGTTTCTGCGTTCATGAATGAATTCAGGCTGTTTCCATCTTGTCTTGTGCCTGAATGTCCCCCATACAAGAAACTCTCATGCCTGCATAAATCCTTATGATCAGATGTTACAAACTCTTGCTCAAAACTGCTGTCACCTGTCAAATCAGGCCGTTCCTCGAATGGATCATATGGAAGGTCAAACGGGCTTCGACTAGGCAGCAACACAGACGGAGCTGAGCCAGGCATATGTAGATCATCAGTATCAGACAATGTATTGATAAGATTTAAAGGGCCTTTGCTCCTTGCAATCACAAGAGGTGCAACTTGATTAGGAGGATGACGGATAATATCAATGACATTGCGGACCTGCATGCTCAGTAGTTTTCTCGCCCTGCGCTTTTGAATCAAACTCTCCAATCTTTTGTCCCTCTCCGCCTCTGATGTTCCAAGATCCATGAGGTTCCTTTCATCTTGCTCTGTCCATTCCAAAGCCTTCTGCATGTCTTCTTGCGCATCTTCCTCTTGAGTTTCCTCATCATCTTCATATTCAGCTCTATCCAATATATCTGATTCTGATTCTCCATTTGCTTACCCCAATTATCATCATCAATCTTCACATTTTCAGTTTTTCCAAGTGCCTTACTGTTCTTTGAATCACTCTCGGCCTTTCCTAGTACGTCAGACTCTGATTGTCTTAGAACATTTTTCAACTCCCTGTCCTTCTCCTCTGCATCCACACTTCCATTCTGCCGGGAAACAAAATTCACATTCCTTTTCTTGGCTATATCCAAGTCCAGCTCATTTTTCACATCATTTGTCTGATAATGTTTCTTCTGCACACGTGCTTCAGGATGTTCAGGCTTTGTAACATTCTTTCGATAAGCATAGCAGCGATTATAACCGGTGAAGAGTAAATCACAGCCTGAAAACGAACGGAAAGAAGACATACAGAAAAAAGAATGAGAAAAATGCACCAGAAATACATGGGTGCTTCTGCGCAAATCTAAAACATATTCCAGCAAACAACACTGAGCATCTCCATAAATAAACTCTAACTACTTTCACATCAACAGCCATTCTAACATAAAAAAGTTGGATAACAAGATCTGAAATTAAACATCTGAAATCCAGAAACTAAACATCAAACCCGAAGATGTAGAGACCTTTTTCTCTTTTCCTTACAGGAGTCTAGGCATGAGTAGTAGATAGAACTTCTATATTTAGAAAATTTATTGCTGGTCTTCTTTGGTTGAAAGCTTTTTTAGATCCTGTAATTTAGCTGGTTTCTTCATCTATACTCCATATGTTGATTTGAGTAAATAAAAATTGACATTTTAATTTTTGCACTTCAAACAAGAAAATTGTTGTCATGAAAGTCAATAACTTTAAACAGGGGTGCAAAAGTCATACAAATGTCCGGTAGTGACCAAAATCAGCACCTTTAGGTGTCATTTATTTCTGCAAAAATGAACACTGAGTCTAATATCAACTACCACATTATGTGAAGGCAAAAATTCAGAAACAGTAAGCAACTACATTTCAAACGAAGGATCCAAATCTTCCGCCCCATTTGGTTCATGGAAAGAAAATTTGGTGGGAAAATGAACTTTCGTGTTCCAATACTCGAGGGAAAAATTAAAACATTGCAAAGGAACCTTAAACAAACCTTCCACCAAATTTTCATTGGAAATTCATTTTTTTGGAACTTTCCATTTCATTTCCCTTTCCTTTGATTCTCTATTATTCAAATAGATAGTTAATCTAACTCCCCTGGCAAATACCATTAGATAACAGAAACCAGAGCTAGCTAAAATGGAATTAGTTTACCGATGTGAGGCTCTATTATTACATTTGGTTACCTTATATTGGAATTGCAATCGGCAAAGTCAACACTTCCATTCTACAAAAACTATCGTGCACTCAATTTCAATTTATGCTTCTAAAAGTAAGAAACATATAATAGAGATCTTTTATTAAGTTATCTACATTCATAAATACTGACAACTAAAAGACCCAATGTTAAATACTTTAATTCTTTGCACTATCTAAATCAGAATCTACTGCTGAATTCGTATATGTTTACCGGGCGGAGGATAGTACATTTGGGAGCGATGTCAGCTATGATAAAGCACAAGTATAATAACCACTGAAAACCAAAACCTACTGATTACTGTAAAATGTAAATATCATTTCAAATTGTATATCTCCAAATCATTTTCAAAACTTAGGGTTTACAGTTACCTTCTTCAGCTTCGTCGAATTCTTCGTCCACTTTTTTCATCGCCGTACTTCGAATTCAGAATATCAAACAAGTTCACGGAGTCAAACATACTTGAAAGTCAGCTCTGTAGTACCGATCTTTGTTTTGAGTTATTGGGGTCGTATTTGGGATCAATTTAGAGCTGAGGAAGCTCTGAGCATTAATTTGGTTTTCGTTTTCTGAAACAGAGAATCGAGAAGGATTAAACGAGAGGATGGCAGAAGACGGCGGCGTCGCGTCGTGTCACGGTCGCCTTGTTGCGAACTTGAGCTTTCTTTAGAGAAATCGAACCGTTCAGAGTTGGTTTTATTGTTGCAATAAACCGAGTGACTATTTTCGACCGAGCCACAACATAGCGAAGCAAACGACACCGTATGTTTATGTGCAGTCAACTTTGACTTTTCTGTGCTGCTGAATTCAGTATTCATCTTAAGGCGACTGCAGTGTTGCCTCTGGCAACTCAACAGTATATTTCAGGTTTCAGAATTAGGGTTTGCTTCAAAAAATACAGATTTAACAAATGGGTTTGACCTGAATCTCTGAAATGGATTCAATTTTGAATGAATTTTGTGATAGAGTTGCAAGTGTCAAGATTAGGTTTTTGTCTTCTTTTTTGTTTGGAATAGTGTAGTTAGGATTTGAATGGTGTAAAGTTAGATGGTTCGACTTGTTGTGTATGAGGAAGATGTGTTCACAAAATCCAGGCTCGATGCTCTATCTGAAAGGCTGGTTCCCGTCTGTAGATAACACCTACATGGTCTCCTGGACACCTTTGTCAGTGTTTTTCAAGCCTCAACATGTAACTCAGTCACTGGAAAATAAGATGTGAATGTGTTGTTAACAACATCACTAGAGGAAAAAAGGAAGGTCGGTTATTTGGCATGATAGTTTTTACATTGATGCTTGAAGCCGGGTTAGTAGATATGCTATGGTTTGGAATGGGAGGCATTGGTATAATTTGGATGCTATGATGCGAGTGGTGAGGTCTTGTTTGTTAGTCAATAATGGGGAAATTCGTTACTAATGGTGTGTAAAATATTATGTATTGTGAGATATGTATGATAATAATCAGATTGTGAGTCTAGTATTGTTACAGAGGTATTCATCGTTTGTGAGTGAACAATTTCCGATATGAGCCATTCGTTCACTGTTTCTATTCGGACTCTGAAATGAGTTTTCTGAGAAATGTTAGACAGTTATGAAATGTTGGGGTAAGAGGCCTGAATGTGACTTCCATAATTGGGATATAACCTCTTTGTTAAGAAGTAAGCTAGTGCGCCTCCCTGACAAAGCCAGAAGGTTAGTGAGTATTTACTTTTATCGGTTGAGCACAAGACTGGCTTCATCATATTGTGTTTATGGTTGATCCCAAGAAGCAGTTCTATGATGCAAACTTAACAGCATTGCTATATTTTGTTTTTTACGACAAAGAACTAGTACTAAATTTGAGATAGAAAACATGTTTTCTTTATACACTACCTCATTGTACAATGCTGTTGTGTATGTGTCTTAAGCTCTGAAATATTCATAGACATGGTTTAAATAGTTTACTCCTAACCTTCTTATCATAACCTCGTGTTTGTATATTTTTAATATCTACACTGGCTAATCGATGAATCCTTAACAGCAGGAGCTTCATACCATGCATAAAAACAACAAGAGCAAAGTGACAACAAACAGTTATCAAAGGAATGAGTTTACCAATTCAACATTTCAAGAAGAGGAAGTTGTTCAACAAGAACTGGATATAAATTACATGATATGCATTCATTGCTTGGCAAAGAAGCCTCCAAATCCACCAGGCTTCTTCTTCTGAGGTACCTCCACAATAGTAGATCCTTTCTTGCTTCCTGTCACAGTGGTGCTTTTTCCCTCAACCTTTTTCAGGATGGGATCAGTCTCAAGCAGTTGGTCTTCTTTCGCCAAGACACCACCAAGCCAGTCAAAAAAGCTCTTCTCTTCCGAGCTTCCACCTACGCTTTTCGTAGCTTTGGCGACAAATACCCTGCTAGAAGCTGGAGTAAAAGTTAAAGGTAAGGACATCATGGCAAGGTTGAGTAACTCTGGAACACTATGAAATGAATGAAGGTGTACAAGGGGTGGATGAAGGTGTGTTATATTATGATCTTTGGCTTTTGTTGAATTTATTTACAACCATTAGATATTGGTTGGAAGTGTTTGTAACACAAGCTCTCCACAAGTGTCTTATCCTATTGATCCCTTGTGTTTTGCAAATTCATATGTTACTTTTTTGAGGAGGAAGTCTTCCTGATGTGGGTATGGATAGAAGTTCTGACACGTGGATATATTCGGCTCCATAGTCTTATCTGACCAGATTGTGTATTGTGCAGTGTAGCTTAAAGTGCCCATGTAACTGGGTATGGTAAACTGCAATTGGAAACAATTTTAGTGAACTCCCACTTCTTTACAGGGTTGTAAAACTGAGTGGGAATCTAAGGGACACTCTTGCTAGCATCTGTCACTGCTTGGGCTGGAGTTTGATCAGCATTTCAGGAAGTAGTGAACAGTTGAGTTATATAAACATCATCAGCATACTGTCAGTGTGGTTCATCCAAGCAAGCACTTGTTTTTTGACATTGCTTTCTTATTTCATTGTGTTGGATCTTCATCAGCATTTTACAGAGTAGTGAACAGTTATGTCTTGTACAAATGTAATCTAAACAAAGTTATTCTTGACCAAAATGTGTCAATAACAAACCAACTCAGATTCTCAAAACAGGTTTATTAATTGTGGTGACTGATGTGAGATGCATTGTCCGGGCTTGGAGTGCTACTAAAGGCCCAAATGGATCGTGTAGTGTTTGGGTACATTCTCATTTTTGCTATAATACCGTGCTGAACATTTTGAATAAACTTTGTGTAGTTTTTTGTCACTACTTCGATTTTGCATCTCAAAATTGTTTATCATATTATTGAATTTAAGCTTATAAAATACTCTCCTTAATTGTTTTAAGTGTTTCTTAAGTTAGTCCACTTTATTTCAGTCTCGACAATATATTTTACTTTTCTATTCAAATACTTTCTGATAATATATTCATAATCACGTACTATCATACATTTCTGTAAGCGTGCGTTTTGTTCTTTTGAACAAATAAAAGAGGACGGAGGGAGTAAAAGTGTTTATCAAATTACTTTCAGAACTCATTGAAAAATCTGAAGCATTGTTATACCTTGTGTACCATGCACCAACTCTCATCTTCCTTGCATTTGAAGAAATGTCAAGCTATAAGCCTTACATACGTGTTTTCCGCTAGCGACATAGTTTACAGATGGTAATGATAATCACGTGGACCGACCGTCATTTTCCGCTTGGCCTAACTCGAACTAGACAACCACCAGGACCAAACATTTTACCCATAAGCTATGTATCTTCCCCCCATGTGTCCTCCCGCCAAAAGTTATGATCGATCCTATAAAAGCAATATATGACCTTTCAGATCTATGCAATGCAAGTGTCCCATAGGTCTCGTGCAGTTGTTTTCTTAAGTCTTTTCACATTACATGATGAAGGATCTGGAAGAGGAGATGATGGGTTGGCGTTTGTCCTGACAGAGTCGAAGAGTTATTTTATATAAAGGGAAAATAGAGAACATTGTCTTGAAGATAATTACAGTTTAAGGCAAGTGACCTTATTACATGATATTCTGTGTAAAAGAGGATTAGAAAATTGGGGTAATAACTTAACATTATCATCATAATTATCATCATGTTTCTCTTATTCCCAGTTTGTAGCAGATCTCAAGGACTAAAGCATTCACATTTACCAAAATGCGATGTTATGCCAGCTTGTCGCACAAATTGACTCCTCTCTTGCGTTTAAAAATCCTTCACTGTGTTCCACAGCCGTTTGTTAACCCTCCCAGCTTTGAACTTTGAAAAGGAAAATAATATCTGGGTCTGCCGAGAATTAGCTGTCCTTTGCGCTGATTATTGGGATTTTAAATTCACTGTCATAAATGAGGGAGAGGTAAATCTGGCTGCTGGGTCTGGTTTGCCTCAGAGATGTCTAGTGATGACTGTTGAGTGAGTTAGAGCTCAAGTTTTGGGGACTAAGCATCTTCTGTCGTAGAGGATAGAGGATAACATGTCTCATCACCACCAGTGTTCCATAGAAAATGGGCATAATTAGCTGCATAGTAAGTGTTGCTTGGGTCAGCTGAAATGGCTTCTAGATAGGATTCTTCTGCTGCCCACAAATCCTTTTTCACCGTCCAAAGAAAAGTCGCGTACTTGTTATGAGCCTCTGCATCAGGAAGCTCCACAGACGTCGCCTTCTTAAAGTAATATTCAGCTCTATAAAAACAAATATCAAGCAGATAAGTAAGATAATCTTACTCCACAATACTATTTCAAAAGCTAAGATATTATCAACTTGCGGCCAATGCAAACTGCACCACAAATGCCCTTATTGTTTTTTTCTACAACAGTCCAGCCAAATTTACACTCAATGACAAACTGCATTAAACTTAATACCTCCCTGGAAAAATCAGCTAACACGTCCAACAATAGTAGCCAGTGACTACCAAGGAGCAAGTAGAAAAAAGTATTTCCAGCAAGTTGAGCTTCTAATTTCTAGTGAACATTAGAACTTGAAAACTCAATATCAAGATAGTTGAGTCCTGAAACATACCTCTCGAATTCACGAGTCACTAGGTAAAGAAATTGTGCATAATTGGCTAGAAGAAGTGGATTGTTGGGATCAAGAGCTATGCTTGTTTGATAAAATTGCTCAGTTCTAAGATAATCTGCATAGTCTTCTTCATCAACCTTGGCTAAAACAGGAGAAACGAATTTTTTTGTAGTTTCGTGGTCAAGTGTTACATCTTTGAATTCTTCTTGCATCTTTTCAGCCTCTTCCACTATAGAATTCCACAACCTCAATTCTTCCAAACTATCAAATACAGATGTCTCTTCATTAAAGGCAGAGTCCGTCTTGCTAGCTGAACTTCCTGACAAATGAAAACTCCCATCTGGAAATATTGATCCCCCTTCTGAGTTCCTAAACCAATCACCCCCTTCAGTTCCACTAGCTATATGCTTAAATTTTCCACCATCATTGCCTCCACCTACTGACGCAGTTTTTCCACCAGATGATGAAACTGTAAAACTTTTTAGTATAGATGAATCAAGTTTTGAACCCTGATTATTTTTGGCATCTATGAAAGAAACAGACTCGGTGGCGGATGACTTGTAAGAAGTTGGGGATACAGCAGCGAACGCTGCACTATTTCCCATTGAGTAAACAGTATAGTTTGCAAGCAACATCATGACATACACCATCAGAGTAGGAGTGGGTGAAAACACTTGTTGAAACACCACACGAAAGAAGCATGCATTTCTGTCTGTACTCTAGTCAAAATCCCTTGCAAATCCTCATATTGCATGAGCTCTCTCATCTGCAGGGAGTAGCTGTGAAGTTCACGTATTATAAACACCATCGAGGAAAAGGCCTTTTTGACTGAACAATAAGCAGCCTCTCCAACCTCCTTAACTCCCTCACCCCATTGTTTCTTCCTTTTAATAATTCTAAGAGATAGCGGAAGATCAACACAGTTTGCTTTCCATTCGAAACTAGCTGGAATAATTTCCTCACCCTTCATCCAGTCCGGCCGGTTCCCCATCCATGGAGGCTCTACTCGATCCATCTCAGACTCTTCTGGAAAACTATTGCTTCCATGACTCCTGTTAACCTTTCCAGTATCCATAGACTCAAACGTCATCCCTGACTCAGCATCACTTGAGGTACTATCATCATCATCGGAAAGCTGAAATCTGAGAGCCAGCTCCTGTATCTTTCTCGAAAACTCCTCATCCGAAAAAGCATCCAAACTAGCACTGCACGCCCTCTTTATCGTCTGCATTTTCGGTTTCTGAATCTCAAAAGATCTAGACCTGCATATATTACTTGTACTGCCAAATACAGAACTTTTCCTAACACATCTAAATGCACCATTATTCATCCATGTAGAAGCTGAAGAAGATGTTACAGCTGACGGAGAATGATGCCCAATCGGCTGTGCCCAGTTCAACGCTGCACCATTAACATTCACTCCCATTTCTCAAATCACCAAATAAACCTCAACACTGACCGATATAAAAACAAAATAGCAACTTTCTCTTCTCCTCAACTAATCAAAAACCTAAAACACAATAAACAAAAGCATCAAAAAATTCAAACATATCACAAAACCTAAACAACATTTCATCATCATTTCTAGCAAGAATTCCGGATCAGGAAAATCAATTCACCACACAATTCGATAACACCAACACCCAATAGCATTCGATTCCCTCACCTGTTTTCCAGACCTCCGACCCCTACCAACCGGCGATGAAACTAATGCAGGCTGTTAAAAAGCTTAATTGAAAGTCAAGATTCGAGCGTTCTCTCACTCACTCACTATCGCTCTCTGCTAATCTCTGTATAAATATGAGCGGAGGGAGAAGACGACGATCTCATCGGAATTTTCTACACAAAAAAATCTTCGATCGTGGCCGTACACTACACCCCTCCTTTCTACACCGGATCTTATTTATAGCTAAAAACTTCATAATCAGGGATTAAGATAATTAATTAATAATTTATATTAACTGGTTAATTTCATTACTGTCACGTGCTGGCCGCAATCCACTCGGTCCAAACCGGTTTCGTTCATCGGTTCAATGGATATTCGAGTCAAGTGGGTACGGTGTTTCACGAGGAACTTGAATTCATCTAGTGGATGAGATTTCGACAACTCATGTTAGTTTATTAGTACTTAAGATTTTGTTTTAAGGAAAATGTTTTGTTTAATCGGGAGTTTGTTTGATTAATTATAAATTGGGTGAATTTATTATGGAATTTAAAAATGAATACTTTGGAGAGTATCGAGGAAGGAACTAAGGAACTGACGGTCTCTAATTGTTAGGAATATTATATAGGAAAATAGAGTAAAATAATCTGTAGTTAAGTGGGTGATCAGGTGATGTAATGTAATGAGATGCTTTTGAGGGGCCAATGTGAAGTTGGTAACAAACGTGTTTGACGGCTTTAGTTAAATGTACGGTGCAAAATGAAAGCACGGAGTTCGAGATGACGGGCAGGTGCAGCGGCTGGATTGGACCATTAGCCCGTGCCAGAGAGTCATACAAGCAACAAGCTGGTTAAATATGGACCGTCGAAGCATGCAGCCACCCGCATTTGGTGTGGTTTAGTGCAAGTTGTAGTCAATTTTTACATTATTATCAAATTATTACGAGAGTGTAAATGAGTTTTATATCAATATGTATTCGTAAAAATCTATCATACACAAATTACTGTTGATAGTAACTTGGAATATGAGTTTTATATAAGGTAGTTCAATTGGCAAAAATCGGAGCTATAACTGTCATTATAGAAGCCAATCCAAGTTCGATTAATATCACATAAAATATTTCATAAAAGCTCGAACTCTGTTCAATCACGTCATCAAATTACTCGACATGAACCATGAAATTTAAAGGAGTCAAGTTTGACCAGCTCAATACTAACTCATTCGGATCCCTAGTTATAACATCAAAAGAAATTTAGGATAAATGTACTCTATTATACATTAATCAAAATTGAGATCACCACAACCATCACAAAATGGCGTCAATTTATGATCTGTTAACCTAGTGTAATTGTTTTTTTCTGTTCGCATTTCTGAACTCAAATTCTTCAGTAGTCCTTGTAAGTACTCAACTAGCAGTAGGCATAGGCACGCATAAAGAAAAGACATGATTGTTTTATCTTGTTGTCAGAAGATCGAGATATCATAACGACATCGATGAATGAAAACAAGTTACGTCCATGTGTTGGTATTTCTGTCGCGAGCAAATTATAGTTCGACAAGGTTGTACACTACGTGTTACAAAAACAGCATGATGTCATTCGAGCGATCGATAATGTTTGGTTCCATAGAGTTTGGACGGAGGGCATGCATGCATGTTGATGATCATTGCTTCTTATTGATTCTAGGGGTGGGCGCGGTGCGGTTTGGTGCGGTTTGAGGGTAAAACCGCAACCGCACCGCATTATGCGGTTTAACTATTTTTGAAACCATATCCGCACCACATAATGCGGTTTTTAAAAAATGCGGTTCCCGGAATATGCGGTGTGGTGCGGTGCGGTTCGGTTTGAAAACCGCTTTCTATTAATCTTTTATAAATACACTTAAAACTAGACATGTCAAATTTATCCATATCCGTTTTGGTGTCCATCACCCGTCCATTTAATTCAATCCATTAACCATCCGTTTAATTAAACGGATAAAGTCATCATATCCGTTTACCATCCGTTTATTAAATGGATGGAACGGATGAACCATATCCATTTACCATTCGTTTATAAACGGATGGTAAACAGATTGACGGATGAACCACTATCCATTTAGCGTCCATTTACCATCCGTTTATTATCTTATTATCATTCATTTACAATTAACTCATAAACAGATAAACGGATGATAAATGGATAAACGGATGGTAAATGGACATGGATGGTAAACGGATAAATGAATGGTAAACGGATAAATGGATTATCCATTAATCCGTCATCCATTTACAATCCATCCATTTAAGTTTAACGGATTAAACGGATGACAACCGTTTATCATCCGTCCATTTACCGTCCATCCATTTATCACCCGTCCATCCATTTGACGGGTCTACTTAAAACGTAATTAAATTACAAAATAAGTAATTTTAAACTTTTACATACCATATATTTCAAGAAATATGATAGAATTAGTAATAATAATGTATATACTTATAGTTTATCTAATTAATTCATTATATTATTCTATAAAAACTACATCAATTATACTAAATATACTTAATTATATATATTTATATGTTTTTTTAATAATGCGGTGCGGTGCGGTTTATCGCGGTTTATTTGAAAAGTAAAACCGCAACCGCACCACATTAAGCGGTTTGCTTGAAAACTAAAACCGCAACCGCACCATTTAAATGCGGTGCGGTTTCCGAACCCGCATTTGCGGTGCGGTGCGGGCGGTTTCCACTTCCGGTGCGGTTTTTGCCCACCCCTAATTGATTCACTCCTTTAGTGTCTACGCGTCGAAGGTTGGTAGGTATAGCATACGTCATCGATACTTAGGTTTAAATTGTACTCCATTGAATCGTATATTCGTATGTCGTTCCTAAGTGTCGTTCCTAAGTGTCGTTCCTAAGTGTCTTTCCTAAGCTTAAGATTCTCTGATCATCAGTGAGTCATGACCGAATCATGTATTATTCCTAAGCTTAAGATTCTCTTATCAATTCATCAGTGAGTCATGTTGAGAGACAATTACATATTTAAAACTTTCAAAGTATTTAATTAAAATGAGGAATTAGATCCAGTGCAATAAAAGTTATTTGTTACGAGTCAAAACTATGCGATTTTAGTAAAGAGTTCATTAAAACTTTGTAGGATTATAACAAAACGTCAAAACAACGTTATTTTGATACTTGCAACAAATAACAGTAGATTTGATTATTTAAAATGATACTGGTAGATAATAGATGAGAGATTTTGGGTTGTGCCGGGCACATACCAGTGCATGGTGGAAGAGTTGGCCAAAGACCAACGACAACGGCGTACAAACACCGAGTGCAAGGAATAAGATCATGTACAGCGTACAACTTCTTGCAGCCAAAACATAAAGTGACTTCTTTTATATTATTCTATAAAACTATGTCATTTTACAAAGGTTCATAAGTTTTAAATTTGGTTTTAGTAAAACTACGTTTTTTGAATTGTTTCTAATTAAAACTTCGTCGTTTTATTAATAATAAGTAAATTATAAATTTGGATAAAACTACGTAGTTTTACTCATACCGAATTAAAACAACGTAATCTTAACTCATTATATTGACTGCACGCTATATAGAATCTGAACCCGTGACCGAGGCCACGCCATTCCCCATTGCCCCTTAACTACTCATCTAGTCATCTTCCTTCACTTTGAAAGTAACCCCTAAAATGGCATAATGCCTAATTGCAAACATATAGACATTGAACCGATTAATATCAAACAAACCACTCGGGTTCAATCAATGTCGGTTGAACCCTCGTATGATGGTGAGACTAGACAGAATATATCACAAGTTGCACCATTACAATCAACTTGAGACATAAGATGACATTGCGCATTTGACATGAAAAAAATATCTAAGCGGACTTGGGGTTGGAAAGTGATGTCCCTGGACATTTTCGTCGAGTTGCAGAGGTCGAAGACGGAGGGGTCGCCTTATGATTTGGCCAAATGATTTAGTATGAATGAGAACCATTCATTAGGGTTTTAGGCATTTGGGGAATCTAGTCATTGAGATAGCGTTTCGTATGAAGGTCGGTGTCCATTGTATATGTACAACTTTAGTAAGTTTGTATTATAGATGCTCATTTTGACACGATTTTAATACATAATAAACTACACAATATATGTAATCTAGCAAAATGACATGTACACTGAATATCTTGTTATAAGTGGAATTTGATTTTTCAATTTGAAACATGCCGATAAAATATTTGAATCTATTTATCTTCCAACATATAAAACGGGAATGGTGGTACTGACGGTTACAAAAATGAAGCCACATATACTAAGCCTTAATTGAATGCATATAACCCATCCAAAAATACTCATGCACTTGTTGACCATTATCAATGAGTAAATAAAAATGGGTGTACTCACTTGAATCGTATTTATTTTATATTTACATGTGTAATTGTTTAATATATTTATTTAATATATTTATTCGTGTAGCTTAATGTAAGCAATTAGAAATTAAGATAACAATAAAAGAAATAACAGATGGAAATCTAGTTGTAGTCATTTAGTAACAAAAATCCGTCTTCCAAAATCTTCTCGGAGATAAAATATAGTTTTAGGAGGGTAAGGGTTTTCAAACAGCACAAAAAATATAAGGACTTTTTTTGTAGTGTTAAAGAAGGGGTGC
This sequence comes from Sedum album, assembly GCA_006409495.1. Lineage (NCBI taxonomy): Eukaryota > Viridiplantae > Streptophyta > Magnoliopsida > Saxifragales > Crassulaceae > Sedum > Sedum album. Next base: position 171,119 of record QZGG01000086.1, read on the forward strand.
GAGTGGACAAACAGGAATGATACAGATTAATAATTTGTCGATTTCTAAGAATACCAAAAATTTGATAATAGATAATCAACAATTTATTGATTTTGCAAAACACCGAGAATTAACAAACAAGAATAGTTAATTTCAAAAGAAATAACGAGAGAAATTTATAAATAATGAAAACCCTGTTTATATTAAAAGTCAGAAAATTATCTGAAAAAACAATAAAGGGAATGGATCAGGTATAAAGTGTTAGTTTTGGTATAAAATATAAAACTATCACAACCGTAGATTGATTTTAATCCAACGGTTCTAATACGCATCTATATACTTACCAAAATAACAATAAAGGGCAAATTTGTAATGTTACGTAAAATAATTATACTGAATATCATGTTTACATATCATATCCTTAAAATCCTCCAACAAATTATATCATTTACGTTATTCCTTAATCAATCGTAATTCCCTTGTGTTTTGAATTTTATTTTCGACATATTATCAAACATAAGAAAAAATAACGATTCATGTGATGAGAATCAACATTCAGGTTCAGTTACAATATGTACTAACATGGTCCAAAATATTATAAAGTATGATTCTAGAACCATATACGTCAAAATTTTGGACCATATCAGAATCGACTATTATATTGATTATTATTTTCTAGGTACAACCTAATGTGATATATGCATCATAAAAAAATTCGATCGGACATGATTTTCAGTTCAAAATGCTTCATTGCAAATATAATTCACAATATGCATGGTCCAAATATTCAAACATTATAGTTCTAGAATCATATAATATAATTATTTGGACCATATATTATTTGGACCATATATTATTTGGACCATGTCTAATTATTACTATGTATGTATGGTTCTAGAACCATATAATGTAAGTTTTTAGACCATGTGTAATTCAACAATCTGAACGTAATTTTTGTATAATTCAATATACATGGTCCATATTTTTCTACTGTATGGTTCCAGAACTAGACACACGATATGAGATTGACAAAGGAGGATGACGAAAGCGACGACGCAGACGACGAAAGATGCGACATAGATTCGACGGAGAAAGATGATGAAAGTAGAATAAATTGTTCGACCTAATCCGAGGAGAGATTTATGGAATTCGTCAAACAAATCTTAAATGTTTGTTCCGAAATTACCCTTTTGATTTAATTATGATATATTTAATTCCAGATTTGGTAAGTTTTTAATTTGAATTTGTTCAAAATCTGGTTCGTCGATCTTATTTTTTTAACGCACGGCATAGTGTGTACTTTATACAATAAATAGACTTTATACCAGATCCCTTCCCAACAATAAAAGTTACCTGTTATAAAGTAGGAAAGCGGATAATAATTAGTAATGGTGGTAAAATCGAAAATAATAATAATAATAATACTGTTGTTTCAAAAAAATAACTGTTAATATTAGCTTATAATTCGAAAAACTTTATCTAATAAGTAAAGAAAATTGATGAATAGTATTCGGCCCATTAACTTGATATTCCTTTTCTGGATTGGTTTTTATGGGCTCGTAATGTATTTGTTGATTTTGTTTGATTAGACTATACACTAAGCCCAATCTCAGCGTGTTTCATTTGTCCTCCTACTCCAATAGCTTTTTTTACACCACGTGAAGTATACGCTGATGAATCTGCATGATCATTGAGTGAGCTTGAACTTCATTTTATCACTGGCTCCACAACACTGATGATTGTGCCACGATAAGAAGATTTCCTCAGTAGAGAACTCGTTCTTATGACAATTACGGATATAATTTTCCAAATTGGATTCAGTATGCACCGATCATTGTTGCATTGCGTACTCCATTACCCTTTTTTTTCCAAGTACTAAAATTGCAAGATTTCAAACCACCATCAGCACTTGAACTCTGCGAAAACTCCCTTGTTTGCTATGTACTTCTTCACAAACTTATACCACCATCCAAACATCATTTGGGGATCATCAAACTCCTTCCAATAGCAAGTTACACAAAATTCTATTTCTAAATGCAGTGCGGTCCAATCATATTATCATTTGTTTTGTATCATCATTTGTCTCATGTAACTTTGTCCCCAGAATCTTAACTTCAAACACTACATTCATGCGAAGACAACATAGAATTGTGCTGCCCTAGAACGCCAACGTTCGACATGTTATCTCCACAAACCACCCTGCCCATTTGCCCACTTTTGGCCACCAAGTGGTCAAATATCAGAGATTTTTTATTTACTTTGGCATTGATTAAATAAATCAATTTATCCACATTTATATTATGTGGTATGAAAATCATTCTTTTTTTCATTACTATAATTATATTGAGAAAAAAGTTAATGACAAATTGTGTACCTTATTTCATACCAAATTCAGATTCGACGTGGATTCATACTCACCATTTTTTGAGGAGGACATCTCACTTCCCTAATTATTCTAATCACCTACTCAATTAGCTAAATCAAAGAAATGGAGTTTAAATGTCACTAATAGTACTTTATAATCAATTAGATTTACGTTGTTTCGCTAAAACTCAAAACAAATTGACATAAATTGAAGCTAAAGAAATATAAATTCTAGATATTTTCATAACATATTTTCGTTGTACCTTACGCTACATGAGATATCCAAATCATCAAATCAAATAATGTACTGACCAAAATAATTGGCTTGAAAATGAAATTGTCCATTCCTTAACCAATTAATTTTTTTTAAAAAAATTGCCTACTAATTTTCCATATTTAATTTCCAAAATAATAAAATAATAAATAAATAGTAATAAGCAAAGATAGCATAGAGATGAGGAAAATGTGAACAGTTCTAAGCCACTGATTCCCACTATAAATACCCCCAACCGTCCGACTCCCGTCTCCCATTCTCATCCCTTCAATTCAATTCCCAAATCCAAATTAGGGTTTCCAATTCCTCTCCACCACCATGTCGAACAGCGTTGTAGCTCTCTACGGCAACGGTGCCATCACCGAATCATCCACCACCAAACAATCTCCTTTCTCCGTCAAAGTCGGTCTCGCTCAGATGCTCCGCGGCGGCGTCATCATGGACGTTGTCAATGCTGAACAAGCTCGTATCGCTGAAGAAGCCGGCGCATGTGCTGTTATGGCGCTTGAACGTGTTCCTGCTGATATCCGTGCACAGGGCGGTGTTGCGAGGATGAGCGATCCGCAAATGATTAAGGAGATTAAGCAAGCTGTTACCATTCCTGTTATGGCGAAAGCTAGGATTGGTCATTTTGTGGAGGCACAGATTCTTGAAGCTATTGGCGTTGACTATGTTGACGAGAGTGAGGTATTGACTTTGGCTGATGATCAGAATCATATTAACAAGCATAATTTCCGTGTTCCGTTTGTTTGCGGATGTCGTAATTTAGGCGAGGCATTGAGGAGGATTCGTGAAGGTGCTGCAATGATAAGGACTAAAGGAGAGGCTGGGACTGGGAATATTATTGAGGCTGTTAGGCATGTGAGGTCTGTGATGGGTGACATTAGGGTATTGAGGAACTTGGATGATGATGAGGTGTTTACATTTGCGAAGAACATTGCTGCGCCGTATGATTTAGTTATGCAGACTAAGCAGCTTGGAAGGCTTCCTGTGGTGCAGTTTGCGGCTGGTGGTGTGGCAACCCCTGCTGATGCTGCTTTGATGATGCAGCTTGGATGTGATGGTGTGTTTGTTGGAAGTGGTGTGTTTAAGAGTGGAGACCCTGCGAAGAGGGCCAGGGCTATTGTGCAGGCTGTGACTCATTACAGTGATCCAAATGTGCTGGCGGATATTAGCTGTGGACTTGGGGAGGCTATGGTTGGAATTAATCTCAATGATGCTAAGGTCGAGAGGTATGCCAATAGGTCCGAGTGATGGAAGAAAGGAAGGTGTTTCTCAATCAGTTACGCTTTAAGCTATTTTCTGTCTTTTGTTGCTGGTGTTAGAACATTGCTATGATATGTTTTCTTTTGATTCTACATTTTGCTATTTGGTCGATCATGTTGTGTCTGGAAACAATTGATGATCGTCTTAAATAATAATATAAGTTTTCGTTCACAAATTCTTATGTTACAGTATTACTTTACTAGCTTTCCACATTCAGGTGTTGAATCATTTAAGCCTGTCAATATTTAGAAACATGTCTATTGATAGTGCTTTTAGTTTGTCCAAATGTGGCAAAGATCGGTTCACATTATTGGTTGAAATTGACTTCAGAAAAACTCATATCCTGCACTTGCATCCTTCATCTTCATCTTCATATCAATTATAAGTTTAGAGATTGATTTATGTTAAAGCTGGCAATCTTATAGCTGTGAATGGTTTTGCTCACGAGTACTGTGTTTTAAGTTTTTATATTTGGAAATAGTAATTTGTTCAGGACTTGCTTCTTCCCGGAAGTGGCGTGCGGTCCTGTTGATATGCGAATGGGTGCATGGGCTTCTTCCTTGTAGACAATCTAAGAAATGTACCTACGCTTTGATTTGTTTCCCTTCTGATTCGTGATTTTATAGTAGGCTGGTTAGGTGATATGAAGCACACTCAAATATAAAATCTCCAATAGCTAGCATCATACTTGATTAGTCCTTCACAGTTATATTCACAGCGACATCAATTTCGGTATAGGAGGATTAACCCTGTAACTAACTCTTTACCGACATTCCATCCCCACACAATAACCTTGCTCTGTTTCAAACAACAGTTTTGAATAAAACTTGAGCATGCAAATGATCTGGAATAGTAAGAGCCCAATGGCACATTATGTCCTACATTTTATTAAAGATGAGCTAGCAATAAGGATGATACTAAGCAAGAGCAAGTGAGCAACATAAGTTAACAACAAGTGATCAGAATAGCATCATGTCTGCTAGAGGATGCCTAATCAGTTGAGACAATGTAATCTGATCGTGGTCGATGAGCCCTGAATATCTTATATCAACTTTTTGGTGAGAATTTTGGAGAGTTCTGGATCTGTCTCGTAGAAAACAACCTCTCCATCGTCTTTCACATAATGGTCTTTAGCCATGCTGCTTGCGAGAATCTTGTACAAGTGGATTGGGATCAGCCCTGACTTGCTTGGCTCCCTATAGTACTTTCCAAGCACTGGCTTCGCTGCCTTAGTCTGCATAGAGGGGATTTTATTTAAACAATCAGGCTGGCAGAGTATACAGTGTGAAGAATATTAAACGAGGGGAAGCGATTACTCACCGCTTCTCGTAGGTGGTAGTGGGGAATTTGAGGGAAAAGGTGATGAATGACGTGAGTGCCAATGTCGTGGTGGATGCTGTTGAACATTCCATAGTCACGGTCTATTGTTGTTAATCCTCCTCGCAAGTAACTCCATTCCTGAAAATGCAAGAAAATTGAGAATCAAATTACTAACGAGAAAAATCAATATGGATGCTCTTAAAGTTATTTAAATACCTTGCCCCTGTACCAGGGTAGCTTCTCATCATGGCCGTGGTGGTGCAAGTAAGTTACAGTGTCCAGCCACACTACGTATATCTGGCAAATCGTATTGACGCACTGAGATTAGTATATGCAGTGAGATTAGCTACATTAAAACATACGATAAACTAACCAAGTAAGGTACGCCATAGAGCTTGAACAAGTTCCACGCTCCAATTACTGTAGCGGAATAGCCAAGTAAACCAACCATGACGAACCAGCATATTGTTGAAGTGATCACATCTAGTCTTTCATTTGGAGCAAACAAGTCACTGTATGGATTGTAGTGTGATCCTTTCTTACCAGGGCTTCTCCACCACTGCAATCATCAATAAAAAATAGGAACAATCAGCAACATTAGCAAAAGTAAAACATGCAAAATAGTACCGGACATCAGAAATTAGACTGCTTGAAAACTAACCAAGTATACTGGGAATGCGAAGACAGGGAAGGGAATTTTGTAGCGCATTATGCGGGTCATTGAATCCAAACTCTTGTATAACGACTCAGACATCTACAATAACCATCACATAATTTATCCAATCAAAACGCCATAGCAGTCAACAGCAAATAAAATGTAAGGAGTGGATTGGAGTACTTACCGGAACCCATGATTCATCTTTCTCGACATTTCCATGGTTCTGGTGATGGGTTTTGTGGCTGATTCTCCTGCAATTTCCATACATCCAAAATCAGACAATAAGAGCAATAAACTTCAGATGCATTGCATGTTACCCCAAATGCAAGTAAATGTTATCATTTAAAAAACATATTATGCAATTTAGATCTAATCAACATTCTAACAACATAGCTACATTGTTTCCAAAGCCATGCAAATAGAAATCCATAAAAAACAGACAACAACTCTTAGAAAAAAGTTTAAGAATCAGATCTGATTGAAGTGTTTACCATCCATGGTATGGGACTAAGATGAATGAATGCAGCACATGCCCAACAACATTGTTCAATGTTGTGCTATCAGAAAAGCTTCCATGTCCACTGCAACAACAATTCACAAACCCTCAAAATCAAACTAAACCCCACATCACATTATCATCAAAAACACACAAAAATCAAATCTTTTTCAATTTTTTCAATACCAATCATGTCCTAAAACGAACAAAGCCCAGAACAAAGTCCCTTGAGCAACCCAGTAAATTGGCCACAAAATCCAATTGTCAAAATAAGCAGCGATGGCCGCAAAAGCCGCAACAGCGACCACATCTTTCACCACATAGCTCATTGATTTCCATGTGTCTTTCACCCAACAATGATTCGGAATCGCAGCCCTGATGTCATTGATTCTGAAAGGTGGCGCCGCCGCCGGATTGAACCCATCTGAATCTCCGTCTAACTTATGATTCCCGTTAGACAGAGGTTTATTCATGATTTTGGGAATGTGGGTAGACGAGATTGATGTCGGAGATGAGTAAAGTTGCGAGCTTTATAGGAAGAGACTCATGATGCGAAGCGGTGGAGAAAATGACAATTTTATACGTAATAGTGAGAAATTCAGACTCTGTTTTGGTGGTCGGAAACTCTGAAAAGGTAAAATTAATATTTTTATTTATTTTGGAAATTTAATTTAATTTAAATCACAAGATTTTATCGATATAAATGAAAAGAGTAAGGTCCTAGGAGGACCGATAAATATATGTGAGACGGTGAGACATGATCTCAACCGTTGATTGCTAATAATCCAACGTATGAGATTTGATTCAAAAAAGTAACTGTCACTCTCAACCGCTAGGGTTTTTTGCAAATCCAACTGCCCATTATATAAAAACCAACTTTAATCTCAACCGTATATTAATCTAATCTAACGGTTGAGATTTCGTCCTTCCGTCTCACAAATACTTAATGTCCTTCTAGAACTTAACCCTAAATGAAAAATATGTTTTAATAATTCTAAAGGTAGCTTTTATTAATTCGAAAAATTGGGAATGACATACTATATGAAGATTTAGAAAAATTAAAGTCGATTTGAAATATCAATATATTGCCTCTTTTCATTTCATGCAATTGTATGAGCTAAAATCTGGTACTGCCTACAGCATTTTACGATTAAAATTTAGATAATTAAATCATATATTAGTGTGTTCTTAATTTTCTTGGCTATAAACTGATGTACATGTACAGGATCTGATTCCCAATTCGTATACATTTACTTTACTTGAATTTTGCTATTTTTGAATGGTGTAGGTATAAGCACAATTCATAATGTTGATATTTTACTAATCGTGGAAAATGTTATTTTGCAATGTTAGGTGGGAATGAAAGATATTTTAATGAATTAGTATCAATTAATTACAACTTTTATATGCAATCATTTCATTAGTTTGGAAGGTTAGTAGTCAGTGTAAATAAAAAACTAATTTTCATTGGATTAATCAAATTCATATTATCTCTAATAAATCATTTTAACATTTACTATTAAAAATTAATTAAACAGTGTTAAGCATGGCCCCATTTGTTATTAAACAGATTTCATAGAAAATCATTTTTGGTTTTTGTTATTTATTTTACAAACTAATCAAAATTAATTTTCATACCAACAATTTAAAACCCAGGATTTTTGATATTCCTACCAAAAAAGATTAAATGTAGCATCACCTTATTTATTAGATTCTAAATATTTTGTATTAAATAGGCATCAAATAAATATTTTGCAACATGATCACCAGGGGTTGGTATTAGGATTAAGGTTAGGGTTAGGTGAGTGTACAAACTATGAATTGTTAAAGAAAAAAACAGACATAAAAGGAATGTTTGGTCGTGTATCACGTTTTGAATAAGAATGAGATAAAGGAGTGCTGCACTGTTTAATAACAATGTTAGGAGGATAAGAAGAAAATTTGGGATACACTTTAAATTTAGAGTCTCTTTACGAGGCATATTCATCGTGTGCCTTGCTCCCCGAACGTGGAAGCTAGCTCGGGTAGAGCAATAAGTACAACAATTCCCTGAACCTGGAAGTTAGGTTCGATTCTAGATGGGGGCAGGACGGAGGTTTTCTGAGGTAGAGTAGAGGAGAATAATTTAATTGGCTTAGGAATGACGATTGTCCATTCCTTGAGCAAACTTAAAAAAATAAAAAAAATATATGCGTTGCAATCGATATGCAGTCAGGGCGGAACTACCAAGGAAAGGGATGGGCCTAGGTCCCCAATAAAATTTTGCAACATAATATTATATTGAGAAAATTAGCATGTGTTGAAGGAAAGGTTAAGTTCCAGAAGGACATTAAGTATTTGTGAGACGGAAGAACGAAATCTCAACCGTTAGATTTGATTAATATACGGTTGAGATTAAAGTTGGTTTTTATATAATGAGCGGTTGAATTTGCAAAAAACCCTAGCGGTTGAGAGTGACGGTTACTTTTTTGAATCAAATCTCATCCGTTGGATCATTAGTAATCAACGATTGAGATCATGTCTCACCGTCTCACATATATTTATCGGTCCTCCTAGAACCTTACTCGTTGAAGGAATTATCATTTATAATATTAACACAACATAAATTTTTTTTATTTAAAAAAATCACCCTTCAATTCAGTTTTTATATTAACACAACATAATTAGCTATGTTGATACTAAATTAAAGGAATAAAATGTTTATCATAAACAAAAAAGGAATTATCATTTAAGTTTGATTCATAATCTTTTATGTTCAAATAGCATATTTGAAATACTTGGAAGCTATCAGGGGTCAAAATTAAGGGTTCGGATCCGGTGCAGCGTACAACATTATGCAGCGGATTGGAAACTACGTAGTTTCGTTTAAATGTTTGTAAAACTACGCCATTTAACTAAAACCCAAATTAAAAATTATTGAACCCTTTCTAAAACGACGTAGTTTTATACCTGAACTACATAGTTTTACATTTAAACTCTATGTTTTGGATCCGCTGCATATTGCTGTTCGCAGCACATGATCTCATTTCCAAAATTAATCTATTTCCAAAATTATTGGATCAAGTATTTATAATTAATTTTACAATTATATAAATTCTTTAAAAAATTAATCAAGAATAGATATTTTGTGATATTGATAATCATCAATTCTCAATCGCCTGTATTTTTTGCAAATCGAACTACCCAATTGATTAAGAGCTAAATTCAATTTCAACCGTCAAATTAATAAAATCAACGATTGAAATTACTTTCCTCTATCTCAATAAACTATTTTAATGATGCGTTTGAAACCTTTATCAAAAGATAAAACAGGGTGTTCGGTGTTGTATAAAAATAAAAATTTGTTAGAAGTCAATTATGATATTGCTAAAAATGTACATAAAAGCTTTTCCATATTGCCCCAATGACAAAATATTCTAGATCCGCCACTATATGCAGCGGTCAGTGTTGACACTTAGCTCAGTGGTTGAATTGATTGCATGTCGTGATTGACTTGAATGATAATGGAAGTTAAAGTATGAAGCATTTATACTTGAAATTATAAAGAACTTGTTAGTTTGTGGCAACGGTTAAGTCTTAACTTGACAAAAATAGTTGCATGCATAAGAAGGAAGCGTATCTGGTACAGCGTACAACGGATTCCAATCAATTTTAATCAAATTTTTACTCTAATGTTTTATTACATATAATTTTAATTAGTAAATATAACTAAAAAATCCTAAAAACAATAAAAACCGTAATGTAGAGGGATCCGTTGCCCCCTAATCCTGTGAGAAATAAAAACAATAGTTTTTGTAGACTTTAATCAAACAATATAAAGTATTATTAAAATAGTTATCACAGATTGTAGCGTCAAATAATTCTTGTAGGTTGTACCGCCAAGTAATGTAAGGTATTATTAAATAGTTCTTGTAGTCTAAAGGCACATCTTGCTTTGTATTATGTTTTGATGTCATGAAAAAACTATAGACTATTGGACTAAAAGTTGTAGCGGAAAATCATAAAACCTTAAACCTAATAGAGATCCAAAAGTCATTTAATAATAAAACCTCAGGTACCATTTCTGAATTTACGTTAGCCTTTGTAAAAGTAGCTCTCTCATTTGAATATAACAGAAAAATCAGGCTATTGATTCTCCTATATTTACTCGATTATATACATACGGAATAAAGACTAAGGAGGACAGAAAAGTTCTCGTGAGACGGTGTGACACAATCTCAACCATTCATTACAAATAAATCAGCGAACGAAATTTAATCTAAAAATAATCGTCAAATCTAACCCCTTACAAATTCAATCGTCTAAATTTATGTAAAACCAACTTAATCTCAATTGTTTGATTCATCAAATCAACGGATGAGATTACGTCATCCGTCTCACAAATATATACCATCTCCCTTGATATTTTCTCCGTACATACATACGTTACTACGTATTAGTCAAGTGAATTGAATTAGCTAAATTTAAGGGTTGTAATTATATATATATATATTAAATTAGGAGATAAATTTGCACAAAACATGAGATTAGTTGAGATTAATGAATTTTTACTTAATTTTTTTCTCCATAAAATTAATTGAGGATATATATTCTATGTATAACTAGTGATCCTTCTAAAACCTTTTTAACTACTCACTAATGCTCACTTGTGCGTAAGTGTAATTTAGAAAAAATGTTAAGGCTTCAAATTGTAATCATCAATAGACAAATTTGCACTTTTATTAATAGTAGATATATATATGACTTGTAATTAATCAAGAGTTAGAAATTATAATTATTAATACATGGATAACATTTTAATAAAATAATATAAAATTTGTGAAACAAGATCAATACCGTTGATTTTCATCAATCCGATGATTGAGATATAATATCCATCAAACATAAACTAAAAGAAACAACTAATAACAATCATGATATGATGTCTTATCGTTTTACATATATCTATTATTCTTCTAGATCTCAACCCATTATTAAACATTTAGATAACCTATTTTAACATATTTTAATCAACTTATTCAAATATAATACATTAAGAACAAAAAGCAGAAAAGATAACCTAAAGTGACCCTATATTATTATTGTTAATTTATCCATCCTAATTTTATCAATGCGATTTAAACAGCTCAACCCAAATGCAAATATGGCACCATCTCCAAGTTGAGTTTGTAAACTGGGTCATTAAGTGGTACAAGTCCATATGTAACCAATTTATTCAGACAAATGCATATCAAATTATAGGTCAGGTTCAACACATGCAAAAACTTATTGCATGTGTGTTATTGGTACATTAGTTTTTAAGTTTACCAAATACCAAAGACTTAAATCACATAAAGATAAGCCATTTATTCCTCAAACCATAACAATTTCATTTCAACCATGCCAATATCTAATTCGCAGTTGCAAAGCGGAGAAGGTGGCGGTGGCGCAGGTGGTAGTAGTGGCGGAGGAGGACATAGTGAGGGAGAGAACATAAGAACGGTAGATGATGTCAGAATACGAATGTCTACGGTTATCGTTAATATTAAGTAATATTTTGTAAAGAAGTTCATAATAATCAAAATTTATTGATATTCATGATAAGGAATATAATCCTGTCAATTATTAAAAAATTATTCATTATACCTCCTCTGAAATTCGGGTTTTAATTATATTTTTAACGAACATTATGCTATAATTAACTGTTATTTTTTCATATAAAAATTTGAATTTTTTCAAAGTCTCTACATAACTATTATAAAATTAATTGAGTGTCACCACAGACAGTGTCATTATCCCCGCTGCACGTGCAACAACAACCTGTGATTGATCCACCTGCTATTGCCCCTCAAAATCATTTAATCTTTTTAATTAAATTTACATCGTAATGTAAAATTTAATATTATTTATTATGATTGAAGCAAGAACCAAATCGGTAGAGTGAGCAATGATGTCATGACTGAATTAGAGACGTCTTGTTTGTGTTTTGATCATGTTTTGTAGTCATGAACCGAAATGGCATACTATTTTCACTACAGCGTACAGTTCTAAATTTTGTATATACATCCTTTTGCACATTATGATACTGTAGACTCCATCCCACACTCGTCCCAACTCTATTTTCGTAAGTTAAATGAACTAGAGTGCATTAATACTATTCATTATAACGAGAATTAGACAATGATGTCACACTATTCATGTCATCATATATGAATTTTAAATTTGTAGAACCATTAAGATGTGATCTTTGATTTGAATCAATAACAAATGAACAAAATATCAATTTGGTTTATGAATTATGTTCCTGTTATACCTGTGTATAGTTTTGGTAAAAAATTATAATTAAATCTTATCCTTTCATCAATTTCAACCCAACCGTTTCATATAATCAGATTAAATATTATATTTAATTATAAAAGGTTAATATGGAAATTATATGATCACACGTTGGCGGAGAGACAAGTTTCGGGTCGTCTTTGAGTAACAAGGTGTTTCGGTAGTTAGGTGTTTGTCATGTTTTGAATCAGATGCACAGTTAGTTGTATGGTTCGTAATTAATGAAGAATGCTTCATGAACAATCTTTTGTAAATTCATTAATCATACATCTATCGGTTTTTCATTAGTTGTATGATTCAAAAACCAATGAAACATGCTTCACGGTACCATATTTTGTAAATTTATGAATCTTCTGACGAATATTGAATGTATGGTTGAAAAATTATTGATGTAAATTTATTAACCATTCAACATGAAGTCAACAATCAGTAAATAAATTAAAAATCTATGTTGGTTTTGATGATTTTATCTGTGTATAATTGACTTCAGAATATTTTATTAGGGAATTAACACTTCTCTGAATTTTACATTTTTGTATTCAACTTGTATGCATGTTGTTTGATTGGAGTCCATCCCCCAACTGCCTGCCAACTCCTAAAATTTTACAATTCACACACAATCCTTTCTTTTTATGCTTTTCTTAATAATCTTAATTGACTGTGTTACTCGTTACTTACTTGAAATCTTTCCATATACGGAGTTTGATTAAGAGGCGGATCCAAGGGGGGCTAGAGGGATCCATTGCCCCCCTAATCCTGTGAGAAATAAAAACAATAGTTTTTGTAGACTTTAATCAAACAATATAAAGTATTATTAAAATAGTTATCATAGATTGTAGCGTCAAATAATTCTTGTAGGTTGTACCGCCAAGTAATGTAAGGTATTATTAAATAGTTCTTGTAGTCTAAAGGCACATCTTGCTTTGTATTATGTTTTGATGTCATGAAAAAACCGTAGACTATTGGACTAAAAGTTGTAGCGGAAAATCATAAAACCTTAAACCTAATAGAGATCCAAAAGTCATTTAATAATAAAACCTCAGGTACCATTTCTGAATTTACGTTAGCCTTTGTAAAAGTAGCTCTCTCATTTGAATATAACAGAAAAATCAGGCTATTGATTCTCCTATATTTACTCGATTATATACATACGGAATAAAGACTAAGGAGGACAAAAAAGTTCTCGTGAGACGGTGTGACACAATCTCAACCATTCATTACAAATAAATCAGCAAACGAAATTTAATCTAAAAATAATCGTCGAATCTAACCCCTTACAAATTCAATCGTCTAAATTTATGTAAAACCAACTTAATCTCAATTGTTTGATTCATCAAATCAACGGATGAGATTACGTAATCCGTCTCACAAATATATACCATCTCCCTTGATATTTTCTCCGTACATACATACGTTACTACGTATTAGTCAAGTGAATTGAATTAGCTAAATTTAAGGGTTGTAATTATATATATATACTAAATTAGGAGATAAATTTGCACAAAACATGAGATCAGTTGAGATTAATGAATTTTTACTTAATTTTTTTCTCCATAAAATTAATTGAGGATATATATTCTATGTATAACTAGTGATCCTTCTAAAACCTTTTTAACTACTCACTAATGCTCACTTGTGCGTAAGTGTAATTTAGAAAAAATGTTAAGGCTTCAAAATGTAATCAATAGACAAATTTGCACTTTATTAATAGTAGATATATATATGACTTGTAATTAATCAAGAGTTAGAAATTATAATTATTAATACATGGAGAACATTTTAATAAAATAATATAAATTTTGTGAAACAAGATCGATACCGTTGATTTTCATCAATCCGATGATTGAGATATAATATCCGTCAAACATAAACTAAAAAAAACAACTAATAACAATCATGATATGATGTCTTATCGTTTTACATATATCTATTATTCTTCTAGATCTCAACTCATTATTAAACATTTAGATAACCTATTTTAACATATTTTAATCAACTTATGCAAATATAATACATTAAGAACAAAAAGCAGAAAAGATAACCTAAAGTGACCCTAGAGTAAGGTTCTAGAAGGACCGATAAATATATGTGAGACGGTGAGACATGATCTCAACCGTTGATTACTAATAATCCAACGGATGAGATTTGATTCAAAAAAGTAACCGTCACTCTCAACCGCTAGGGTTTTTTGCAAATCTAACCGCCCATTATATAAAAACCAACTTTAATCTCAACCGTATATTAATCAAATCTAACGGTTGAGATTTCGTCCTTTCGTCTCACAAATACTTAATGTCCTTCTAGAACTTTACCCAGTGACCCTATATTATTATTGTTAATTTATCCATCCTAATTTTATCAATGTGATTTAAACAGCTCAACCCAAATGCAAATATGGCACCATCTCCAAGTTGAGTTTGTAAACTGGGTCATTAAGTGATACAAGTCCATATGTAACCAATTTATTCAGACAAATGCATATCAAATTATAGGTCAGGTTCAACACATGCAAAAACTTATTGCATGTGTGTTATTGGTACATTAGTTTTTAAGTTTACCAAATACCAAAGACTTAAATCACATAAAGATAAGCCATTTATTCCTCAAACCATAACAATTTCATTTCAACCATGCCAATATCTAATTCGCAGTTGCAAAGCGGAGAAGGTGGCGGTGGCGCAGGTGGTAGTAGTGGCGGAGGAGGACATAGTGAGGGAGAGAACATAAGAACGGTAGATGATGTCAGAATACGAATGTCTACGGTTATCGTTAATATTAAGTAATATTTTGTAAAGAAGTTCATAATAATCAAAATTTATTGATATTCATGATAAGGAATATAATCCTGTCAATTATTAAAAAATTATTCATTATACCTCCTCTGAAATTCGGGTTTTAATTATATTTTTAACGAACATTATGCTATAAATTAACTGTTATTTTTTCATATAAAAATTTGAATTTTTTCAAAGTCTCTACATAACTATTATAAAATTAATTTGAGTGTCACCACAGACAATGTCTTATCCCCGCTGCACGTGCAACAACAACCTGTGATTGATCCACCTGCTATTGCCCCTCAAAATCATTTAATCTTTTTAATTAAATTTACATCGTAATGTAAAATTTAATATTATTTATTATGATTGAAGCAAGAACCAAATCGGTAGAGTGAGCAATGATGTCATGACTGAATTAGAGACGTCTTGTTTGTGTTTTGATCATGTTTTGTAGTCATGAACCGAAATGGCATACTATTTTCACTACAGCGTACAGTTCTAAATTTTGTATATACATCCTTTTGCACATTATGATACTGTAGACTCCATCCCACACTCGTCCCAACTCTATTTTCGTAAGTTAAATGAACTAGAGTGCATTAATACTATTCATTATAACGAGAATTAGACAATGATGTCACACTATTCATGTCATCATATATGAATTTTTAAATTTGTAGAACCATTAAGATGTGATCTTTGATTTGAATCAATAACAAATGAACAAAATATCAATTTGGTTTATGAATTATGTTCCTGTTATACCTGTGTATAGTTTTGGTAAAAAATTATAATTAAATCTTATCCTTTCATCAATTTCAACCCAACCGTTTCATATAATCAGATTAAATATTATATTTAATTATAAAAGGTTAATATGGAAATTATATGATCACACGTTGGCGGAGAGACAAGTTTCGGGTCGTCTTTGAGTAACAAGGTGTTTCGGTAGTTAGGTGTTTGTCATGTTTTGAATCAGATGCACAGTTAGTTGTATGGTTCGTAATTAATGAAGAATGCTTCATGAACAATCTTTTGTAAATTCATTAATCATACATCTATCGGTTTTTCATTAGTTGTATGATTCAAAAACCAATGAAACATGCTTCACGGTACCATATTTTGTAAATTTATGAATCTTCTGACGAATATTGAATGTATGGTTGAAAAATTATTGATGTAAATTTATTAACCATTCAACATGAAGTCAACAATCAGTAAATAAATTAAAAATCTATGTTGGTTTTGATGATTTTATCTGTGTATAATTGACTTCAGAATATTTTATTAGGGAATTAACACTTCTCTGAATTTTACATTTTTGTATTCAACTTGTATGCATGTTGTTTGATTGGAGTCCATCCCCCAACTGCCTGCCAACTCCTAAAATTTTACAATTCACACACAATCCTTTCTTTTTATGCTTTTCTTAATAATCTTAATTGACTGTGTTACTCGTTACTTACTTGAAATCTTTCCATATACGGAGTTTGATTAAGAGGCGGATCCAAGGGGGGCTAGAGGGATCCGTTGCCCCCCTAATCCTGTGAGAAATAAAAAAAATTATGAAGTTGTATGTCTATAACAAGTTACAATATGTACAGGAAAAGGTTCTAAGGAGACGATTAAAGTTTTGAAAGATGGAGGGACAACATCTCATCCATTGATTTCTATTAATGCAACGGATCACATTAAAAGTGAAAAAACCTTCAAATCCAACCGCCCCGTGTTTTTCGCAAATCCAACCGCCAACTTTAAAAAACTAACTTTAATCACAACCGTCAGATTAATCAAATCAACGGTTGAGATTTCGTCCAACCGTCTCACAAATACTTGAAATGTCCTCTGGAACTTAACCCATAGTGCAGTGGTGTAAACTTAGGCTTGTGTCCCCAGTGTCTTGAGTTCGAACCCTTTGCTTCATCTAATTTTTATGCTACCATTCAATTTTGCCCCCTAATGTGAATGGCTGCATTCGCCACCGGTTTGATTTGGACAAGAGAACATACCTTAGGAACAATCAACCCTTTAAGATTGTTAAAATAAAAAACATCATGAAAAATAAATGCAAGCTGGCCGAGAGCACATGAGGTACCTATACTACTGTTCTAATATTGGTTAATGGGAAATAAATTGCATCTTTTTTGTATATTATATATATTGTGATAATTGAGTTTGTAAATAAAATAAAATAATTCATGAAAGATGATACTGATATGCTAACTAGCTTTACACCTTTACATACAAATATACAATCTGATGTATTCATATACATTTTGCATATATAGGCTTCAGTGTCCAGGGGAAGAACAATCCCGTGAAAACGGATGGATAATAACACTGCAAGTGTAGCTAATACCTCTAAGAGCATCCCCAACGCAAAGAGGTAAAATGCTTGTGTAAAATATGATATTATATTAGTTATGTAAATTTTAGATGATCAAAAATCGATTATGCTCCAACGCTAATGTGTATAAGTTGTTATGTATAATAAGTTAAATAATGTTTATTCTTTTTAATTCAAGACTCACACCCATTCTATTGTCTCCTCCCTTCATCCATTCCTGCGCAGGCTTTAATCCAAGTCCCAATATGTCATAACATACAATTTCATATTCAACATTCAAGATCCAACCTAATTTATAGAATGCATCAATTACATCCACAAGTTCTTGAATTAATAAATACCTGATTAATATGGCTAACATTAAAATAATGGAAATCAAAATCGCAATCAAAAATTCAAGTTTGAGGCGCTATTGTTATTGTAGACCATATTCAAAGAGTTAAGAATGATTTGTACTAAATGAATTGTTCCAACCTATTTTTACGAATTGACATTACTTCACATACCATGCTAAACATGGTCATCACATTTTTATATGCGTGAATTGAATTCGAGTTGCACAGTTATTACGTTATATAAAAGTTGTGTATTATTATCCTATGTGGTTTTGCCAGAATTATTCATCAAAACTATATAGTTTGACTCGCGGCTAATTGCTTTTGCGGCATATAATTTGAATCCTTGAATTGGATGATGAAAATGATTTGACTTTTTGCCTGATCATCTATATTTATTGTTTTTACGCTTATTAATTTTAGGTAACGATATAACCATTGATTATTACTTTTAAATAACGTTACTACAAGTCTAATAAAAACAATATATGTTGAGTTGTGCAGTTTATCCAATACGGAATTTATTATATAAGTGAGAAACATTTACAAGAGACTCACTCACACTATATGTTCACTCACTTTCTTTTAATCAATGAATGGCTAGGATCATTTTGATCCTACGGTCATTATTACATTCTCTAAATTATTCTACTAATATATCTCCTATCCATTCTAATCCACACTTCTTTATAATACTCTCCTCTTTTCTTATTCTCTTCTCTTTTTCTTGGGCTTGTACTCTTTGGTCTTGTACTATTTATTCATAGTCCAATTTGACATTGATTATTCATCCTACAACATATATACTACAATATTCACTCGGCTTGCAAAAATTCTGATCGATGCTAACACCGTTAGGCGCCAACAATCAGCCTTAAGGCTCAAAAGCCTTATGTTGAGCCTCGAAGCCCTAAGGCCCGAAACTCGGCCCGACCCTAACCGAAGCCTCTTAGAGCTCGGTCTTAAAGGCTCAAACTTGAACATGGGCCTTGATTTGAAAGCCTAGCCCGACCCTTTAGCCCAGCCTTAGTGAGCCTCGATAATGTTTGGCCCGGTCAAGCCTAGTAAGTCCGGCCCTTAAAAGCCTTCGTTTATTTTTATTTTGTTTATATATTTCATTTTAACCTATTTATGTAACATCATTACATTTGTAAATTTATTACTCATATTTAAGTGCAGCCCGTTGAATTTATTTTGTAATAGTAGGGCACTTGTAAAATTTCTGAATATGCTTTATCATGTTATTTTGTTAAGTGTAAAATTTAATTAATGTTATATTTATATTTTGAAATTGACAATAAAATTCAAAGCCCGTAGCCCGACCTTTTTAAATAGGGCCGGCCCAGATCGGCCCTAAAAGCCTCATTTTAGCTCAGTCTTTGAGTAGCCTTTGGGCTTTGTGAAATACTCTATGTCCGGCCCAACTCAGCCCTAAGGCCCAAATTATTTTGATAAACCTAGTCCTAAGCCCGACCCAATAAGCCTAGCCCGGTCCAGCCCGGCCCAATGTTGAGGCCTAAACACCATAAGACA
The DNA here is from genome assembly GCA_006409495.1 of Sedum album. Lineage (NCBI taxonomy): Eukaryota > Viridiplantae > Streptophyta > Magnoliopsida > Saxifragales > Crassulaceae > Sedum > Sedum album. Next base: position 190,786 of record QZGG01000086.1, read on the forward strand.
CAAAACACGTCAATCTTTAAAGCTTGCAGGAAATAAATTAATTTTAAAATGTTAGCCTTTAACTCTATCTTCATTTTCATCAGCATATTAAAGTGGACGAAGTTTTTCAAATAGACAATAAGCTTTCCAAGGAGAACTAACAAGTCCTGCGAACCGTGTTTCTTTTAACGTCACCTTGTACTTGGTTGTAAGAATTCAGGAACCAGTTAATTGAATTCTGGTAGCAAACTGCTAAAAATGTAACATTACAAATCACAACACATGTTACACTGATAATTGGTTCCTTGTTGATTATAACCTTAAAAACGTTAGTTTCCCGCTTTTCATAGAGTTGAGCAGATCATCTTCTATAACTTTAGGTTCCTGTTGACCATGCCAGCTTGTGCTATGTTCAATATAAATATAACCTCTGATTTCAGCCTTTTGCTCTATGACAATATGAAGCAATGTTTCTGAAACTTGAACCAAAAACTTTACCAGCTCAACATTACCAAAACTTCCACAGAATCCACTAATTTTGATGAACTCGAGACATTTGTGGGGATACTGAACAGGATATACAATGCCGTTTCCAACATCAACCGTACAAGAAGGTACCTGCGCGATATTTTAAAATCATTTATCTTAGTCGGACAAAAGTTAAAGCTTGTAATGTATCAAGATTAATTACCATCTCAAGTCTTCTCAAATAAGGACATGCTTTCAATAACTCCGCCATGATTTGAAGACTCAAACCGCAATCAGGATGATTGTACAAGTTCAATTCTTCAAGATGAAGAAAAGACATCATTCGTCCATAGAGATGTGATAGCTGTAAAAGCTCCAAAACATTAAAACAAGGGACAAGGTGATCACAGTATGTTTTGCAAAACTATATTTAAAGCAAATTGAACAGCTAACTTACCGGTGGTAGAGTTTTACAATGGCTAAAAATAGATAAATTTCTCATTGCAGGGAAGTCCCTGTGTAGGTTCTGGAAAACATAGTCCACTCCATTGGCATTATAAAAACCGAAGGTAACGTTTGTTATTTGGCTAGCATTAGTAAGGTTAAGCCGAACACTTCTTCCTTTGAAGCTGAATTCTCTCAGCGACCAGGCATCAAGCACTTCAATCTCTTTCACACCAGTGCAATACAACACCATGAGACAAGAGAGGATGCCACCTGCAAACGTTAGTTTAACAGGGACTTTGCAGTAAGCAAATACTATTTTTTGAAGATTCGGGAAGCAGTATAGGATTCTATCCATGTCATATTGCGTTAGAAGAGTATCAGAAAGCTCAAGATTTTCAAGCGAAGTCCATACGGAAGCTAAGCGACACTCAAAGACACAAGTACGGATAACCAATCTCTTTAACGCACTGGGAGCCTTATGTACCTTTAGCCATGGAAAAATATACTTGTCCTTATGGGGTCTTATACTCCCATTCTCCTGGTGAAAAGTACACTCGAGATTGAGAATTAAAGTTGAGATGCCATTAGAAATTGCCATACTGATCCAAGCATCAACATCTTCGGAGTGTCTATCCAGACAGAAACAAATAACAAACTTGTGCAGGGATATTGGTAATGCTAACATGCTTCGGAACTTAATATAATGGTACAGGAATTGATTCACCGCTTCAACAAACGAAAGCTTAGTATCCGAACACTTTTGAATACCATCCTCCAATAACATACTGGTGTCAATTGCTATTGTTTCGAGACAATATTTAACATTTACCCATTGTTTAGAAACAATACTGAAATTCACAACATCCTTTAACTTTAACTTGGACATAATACTTAATATGATTTCCTCCGGCAAGTCGTGAATATTGGTTTCCTGTAATTCAAAAGTATTGTCAAGTAGCAGTAACTGAAATTTCTAGAAACAATAAAAACTGAGGAAGATTAAAAAACCTGAAGAACCATAAGAGCACAGAAAAACCCCTTGCGTAATCCCTCGCCGATTCTTCAATTTAGGGTTTTAATTTTTACGTCAATAACATAGAGGAGCGAGGGTAGAACGACGTCGTGTTGAAGCGAATTGATATATTGATTTTGAAAATCTTATTAGACCGACTTACGGATTCACTATAAAAGGCAGATCGTCCTCGCCGATTTTCAGTCTCGAGATTCCGGAGGTGATTCAGAGTCTTCTTTGATCAGGTATGTCGTCAATTTCGAGTAGATCTCTCTGCTCTCATCTTCTCTGATTTCATCTGCAATTTGAACTCGCTGCTACAATTTTCACTGTGTTTTGATCCGTATTCTCAAAGTAGAGATATGGAGAACAAGAGGATTCTGGAAGGTTTGAAGACGGAGAGGAAACTGATTGAATCGTTTGAAAAATCGGAGTCGGATCAGGCAATCGATTTTGTTAGCACTACTTGTAGTTCTAATCTTGCAAAATGTAGTTCTAAACTTGCAAAATGTAGCACTAATAGCCTCTTTCATTCTCAGGAAGATGTTGATCGCACACCACTGCTAAGTACAAAACAAAGTGTTGTTAAAATCAGCGAAAGAGACTTGATTGAGGATCTGAGTGGAACAGCCGGCGAGCAGGTTGTTTATAGTTTTCAAAATAAAACTTATAATCATTGATTTTGTTTAGTTTAGTTAGCATCATTTTGTTTACCTTTACTAGTTTGATTTGATAGGAATTGAAGTCTGTTGATCCGTGGTTTGAAAATGTGAAATTCGAGCATCCAACTTTCACTACATCATCTGAAAAAATTGTGAAACTCAATCCTTCGGCTGTGGATGAAGAAATGAAAGCCTTAGTGTCTGTTATCAAGATGGACATGAACCAAGTGTGTATTCCTTTAACAAATTATTGAACTTGAATCTGATTTTAACAGCTTATGTTAGGTTTTGTTGTGATTGGTGCTCATTTTGGCATTTTTGACTCAAAGGGTGAGAAGAAGGCTACTCCACAGTCTGCCATTGACTCAGAGGGTGAGAAGAAGGCTGCTCCATAAGGATGATGATTGATACTAACAACTAGTTCCTGTCCGTCTTCTGTTATCATTTACTGAAACTTGTATTCCTGTTTGCATTGTACATGCTAGAGATGTTTGCATTGTACATGCTAGAGATGTTTGCATTGTACATGCTAGAGATGTTTGCATTGAATATGAGATTTTTCAAACGAAGAGGAATTGTAGCTGTTTGCATTATAGTACATCTTCAAACGGGCAGGGGAACTCAAACGCAGAGTAATTATTCAACTCCTTGCACCAGGAAATATTTCTCATGGTGTGCATTCCTTCTACTTATTCCGTAACTGAGTTAATTAGTAAGATCCCCTCCGCCATCTCCAGATCCAACCAAAGGACAAGTTGCAAATCGCCTTAATTCAATACTAGCAGCTCATAATGACCAAACTACCAATCCAGATATCAAGAACGGAATAACTAAATGAAGGAAATCTACATTGCTGAAAACCTACAACCCATCCAGGAAGAAAGAATTCATATATCGATTATCAGTTCTTAAATGATCAGATTGTTGAAAACCAATAATCCATTAATTAAATCTGCATAGCTCACCTAGAATGATCACCTCTAGGTTATATGAACTAAACTTCCAAATACATGGAACAACATATCTCAACATGCAGTAAAGACTAATCAACATTGGAAAATAAACAAAATCTAATGTATTCGACCAGAATTTTTTTCATATTTCAAAATTCTGACAAGTGAGCAAATAATCAATTGTAAGAAATTATAAATTGAAAGCTAAATCTTCAAAACCAAGTTGCAAATTGTATTGAAAACACTTAAACAAAACAACATCAGTTTACTAGTAGTCTAGTACGAATCAACAGTAAACGAAACACCGGAAATCAACAGATCCGAAAACCTATGGAGTCAACAACGTACGACAAGACCCGAGAGCGCTCTACTTAGATCGCTGTCTCATCTTTCGACGCTTCCTCTTCAACCTCCTCATCCGCTTCTTCTTCCACTGCATAAATAATCACAAACCCGTCATATTGGATTTAAACACATAACTGGTGCAATAAGTAAATGAAATTGGCGTAAAGGTTCACCTTGGCTCTCATCGCGAAATCAGAAGTCTGCCTTCAAGTTGCTCGAAAACTCGAGATAGTGCGTAAAACGGCTGCAGCGAATTAGGGTTTGAGGATTGTCACGTTCCTTGTGTTTATAGCCTGGCGTAGCGTTTAGTTCGAAATGGGCCGTAATGTCAAACGAGTCTCCGTGGGCTTTTATTTGGGCTTGGCTCGAATATGACAACCCATTTAATTTCGATTACTTCACATAAAAATTTACGTACATTTTGATTGTGTTTTATATTTTGTTCATAGGCAAGAGACACAAAAGTTTATTACTTAATTTCATCTGTTCGTGGACAAAGTTCTCGATCAAGGCGTATTTGTAATGGAGAGCTTAAACCATGGACCTTTAAATTTAAAGACTGCATATATCAAATGACTGACCGCTAGACTGCTATTCCTTGATCACACTCTTATTCATATTTGATCATCACTAGCTACAAACATTTATAGAGATTTGAGAAGCAAGCAAATAAGGAGATCAGCAGCAGCTCCTTAATAAATCAGAAAGAAATTCGTTAAAAAGTAGCAAGTACTTAGAAAATCTATTAACCTAAATAAATACTTTACAAACAAGAGGCAAAGGAAGTTTCTCTAAAGAGGAACATAAATTACAGGAGAGAAAGCAACAGTAGCAGTAAGAAAACCCACAAGTGTGTTGAAAAGAGTAGAAACAAAGTGATGTTTCTGTTTGAATTGGCATATGATTTAGCCGGAGTCTTGCCAGCAACTGCAGGAGCAACACCCGGTCTCTTTGGGGGCACATTTTGCTGTTCGTTTGTTGGCAATGGGTTTGGAGGGGCTGTTTCACTATTGGCTGGCGGAGCAAGATGCATGGTTTTGTTATCAGTGAGTTCATGACCTGTTTCAACAAATAAGTGAATTTGGCGAACTGACCAATCAACTAAATAGTTAGTAATACATTTGAGGGCTGATCAGCAAAAGTTGTAGAACTCACAATTAGAACGTGACCATCCGAGCTTTAATTGTTCCCTGTCAAACACTATTCTGTATCCAGTCATGAAATTTTCTGATCAAAAAAAGAATCGAGTTATAAGCGTAATTTATGTGATTAGTATATAGGGGGATAAAGAAAGAGATGAGGACATACGGCCAATGATTCCGGTATCTCCTTCTATAGGCTGTATGGCTAAGCAGAAACCATTACCACCCTGTATTACATTAACATAAGTAAGCCAAAAGGCATATCGTTTAAAATATCTGAATTTATTCGAAAAATATGCACAGAAAAAAGCAGGCTGCACTTGGTACATGCTGGACTCACCCGCATATCATCATCATATATAAGTAAAATAGGGGTATGGACCACAAAGCTACTATTCGATGTAAATTTGAACTTCACAGAAGGTATCCTGGGCGGTTCTTGAGAGCTGGCACGTATGAATCAGTTTAATCTCATATGTAAAGAAAAGTTGAACTACAAGCTTCCAAGCTGCAAAAAATCACCTGGAAACGTAGCAATATTTCCACGGGGATCCTTCAAAGCTCAACTGCTTCTCCGCCACTAGCTTATCAAACTGCGGACATTGTTGGTTATAAGTATGACACGTAAAATGTGGGACACAATTGAGAAGCAGAAGAAGCTATAAATTTGATAAAGCACCTCCTGAACAACAATTTCATATATGGAATTTGGAAGAAACGTAAAGGATGTTCCACTATCAACCACAGCTTTGAAGCTGGTTTCCTTGAGACAAGAATCACCGATACAAGTAGCATCAACTTCAACAATATACGTCTTACTGCACAAGTAAAGTGGGATCAGGACGAAAGAATTACTTAAGAAATAAAACATGGTGAATCCAAGGTTATTATGTTAACTGTATATGAATAAGGTACTGGTGACAACTCCTTACTATTCTCCACTGGAGGATACAAAGGGCGTATACTGCTGGCCAGCTGATCCCTGATCCCCAAACAAAATTGATCCAGTGTCATCATCACCAAAGCACATCGAGAATGAGTCATGAACCAGTTTCTCTTTCGCAAGTAAACTCGGTAATGAGTAGTCTCCAAATCCTAATCCCATAAGACCATCTGGAGCGACTCCATCTAAGTAACCACCACTTTGTTTCTGACCGCATCTGCATGGAGGGGGAAGTTTTTGAGGTCAGCGAGATGAAAATATTTTAAATGAACAAATGGGAAGCTGAATATAAGCAAACAGAGGAAAGAGCAGACCCTATAATAGCTCTTTTGCGAACAGAAGATGTTGACCCATCGATGTTGCTTGACGAAAGATGCAAAATGTCTTCAATCAAAACACCAGAGGTAGACGTGTTCTCTGATAAATAGTCGACGGTATAAGTGCATGCCTGCTTAGAACTTGAACAACTATATTTTGAATCACATAATTCATGGTTGCAAGGAAGCGCCTTGCTAGTGCTTGAACTGGATGGTATGTACTGGTTTAGGTTTCTATCCTGCACAAGATGCCCCAAACACCAGGGAGCACCTGCCAATCAATCATCTGGTATAAGTGAAAAACCTGTCACTATATCATTTCATATGGTTCCTTCTATTTCTTTTATAACGAGCCATGATTAGAAACGATATATATAAGCCACGTAGGAAAAAGGTTTTGAACATACAGAGAAAACATAAAGCCTCTTTCCCAGGAAGAAGAAATGAGGGTTAGATAGGCTACGCAATTGTTGCATTTCTTCAGAAAAATATCAATAGAAAAATCCAAAGCAGCGCTAAACACCCTAACACATGCTACAGTAAGTGATATCAAAATAAGACACGCCTCTTATTTATACCGCCTACTAGAGAACACTTGCAAGCTGCACGATTTATCCTACACTACATTATCATATCTTTTAATTCTAAGATATCCAAAGCAAGGCATTTGCTGCTACCAATGAATACAAAAATCAACAAACGAAATTATTTATAGGCAACAAATAAAAAATTAGCAGAAAATGGTAAGTGAGAGTGACATACGAGAGCCGCATAATATCGGGAAGACAGAGGCGCACACTGAACACAGTTGCAAGGAACCCACAATAAATCACTCCCAACATCAAGAGCCACAAGAAAAGAAACACTGGGTGTGCCTATATCAATCCAAGTGTAGTGTAGCCTGTGCAATATATAACCTCAATTATAACAAAATTTTGTACACATAACACCGACAACATTTAAAGAACATACTATATTCCTACATGCGGATGCCAAGATGCAATTTTGCAAATTGTACGAATATTTTTACTAATGTATAAGCTTATTTAGAAACACTCCTTATCAAAACTACGTCATTTTGTAACATTCGTGAACTTGTTCACATCAATAAATCTCAACTGGAACATAATAACATTTGCTTGATAAAAACATTCATAAATTTTTAAAGAAAAAATAAATGTAAAAAAGGAATGTAGATCGGTACTGACCATCCGAAGTCATTGCCGAATGACATGGTGTTACTACCATGTGAAGGATAAAGCAGCTGCTTCAAGCTATTCTGCTTGTTCAAATCTCTTCTGAACAGCAACTCATAGTAATCCAAGTTCTTGCTAGTGGTGGTGGTATGTGAAGGAAACTCGGTGGAGAATCTGTGGATAAACTTGGAGTAGTAGTAAACTGGAGGCGTAGCAGATTGAGCTAAAATGAAAACTAGATGAGCTGCGAAAGAGAGATGAAGCAGAAGATGTGAAGTCTTCATCAGACAAGATCTGATCCGCGGCTGAGTGTCGGAGATGAGTGATTTGTCGGAGAGAGTAGGAGAAGTGGAAGGAGGTGGTGTGGTGTTGTTAATGATTGGATTAAGCTGGAAGAGAAGAAAGATGAGAAATCTGTAAGTAACTTTTTGGTTGTGACATTTGCAAAAGGTTGTTAGTGGGCTTCTTATTGGGCTTCACTAGTGGGCTTCTTATTGGGCCTATTTAGCGGACTTGTTGTTATGATCATTCTGGGATCATAAATTCATAAGGATTAGGTTTTAAGGGAGCAAACAAATTTTTGGGAAACGGAAGGATATCAACGGTTGATTTTTATTTATTTAATCGTTGATATTGATAATCTTTATACTCAATTGTTCGTGTATTTTTCTAATTTAACCGTCTAAAATTAATTTAATCTCAATCATTGTATCAATCAAAACAAACATTCTAGATTATATAGTTGTGTCTTACAAAATTTAATGTCCCCAAAATCCAAACTCTTTTTATCTTTAAGCCTTTATTTGCAAAATATTTCAAGCATCAGTTTTGTACAAAAAAACAAGCAAGAACACATCAGCAATGGAAGATCAAATGAGATTCACAGACGTTGTTTTCTTCGTGAAACCAGAACGTGTACGTAAAATAAGATGTAAGGCACGGAAGGTATGAATGAATGACCAGTTCGCTTACTCTGAGTTTCTTCAATTTGGAAATACTTCCAACCGAGTGGTATCCCTGTTAGAAAATTAAGAAGGGGGAATGCCGAAAAAAAACGAAGTTGCAGAGCCGTAGATGATCTACTGCACTTGAGCGAAAAACCGCCTAATCTTGTGTTATTTTGCGGACTTCATCTTCTTCTTCCTCGTTTTTACAAGTTTTATAACAATGGAAACAAACCATATTCACAGAGAAGATATTTTAACAGCCTCAGTATATTATAAATAGATGCAATGGAAGGTTATACAGACTTGCCATTACTACAATTTACGTCATATGGGGATTCTAATGATACATAAGAAAACACAGACATTCGAAAACCCTGTTCATCGCGTAGGGATTATTTGTATTTATTTTCCGTATGGTATAATCTGTAAGGTGATCAAGTACTACTTTAGCGTAGAGGTAAAGTGAGTTGTGTCTCATTGATGCTGAGTTTCATGTTTTATTCCACCACGGAATGACTGGTTTGATATCTGATTTTGCGCGTTTGGGTAATTCTTTTTTCTCACATCTTTTGATCTCAATCTTCCCATTACTCTCAGTACTTTTAGTCGATACATTGGTACAAGTTTTAGGCACATTGGGACCTTTGTAAGCTTCGCATACACGCGCTATGATGTTCTCCAAGTCCTGTAGTATAAACACGCCGAGCTTGTTCGTTTTAAGTGTACATATGATTAAGATTCAAACATCATATAATGCTTACTTCATATATTGGCTCTCCATTGACAGTCACCCAAGGTACATACTCATGAGGAGGTCGAAGAGAATCAGTTTCATCGGCATATTTCAATTCAAGCTGCACACAATTCATAAAACACTCAACTGATCATACAAATTACTAAAAACCTCAAAATGAAGTCAAGTTCTCATGTTAAGAAGAATCATTCATGATATCTTACCTCTAGGCCACGGACGCCATTGGTGCACTCGACGACTGCAAACGGATCTACCCCTGGTATTGTATCAAAACATTCACCCAACTTAAAATATTCCTCCTGTTCGACAAAATCCTCCTCAATTATTTTCTCTAGACAATGAATGAAAGGAAAGTGTTCCCTCTGCACCAGATACTTTACATATTCAGAATCATTCTTATAGAATCGCGATAAATTTCTAATGACTCGTAACGAGATCAATCTCAAATGTTACCACGCTTGGAGCCGCGTCTATGACACAAGCGTCCATAGTGTTGAACAAACACTCCCATGGTCCATGCTGCAATCAGAAATCTAATTTCATCAACATGCACACAAAAAATCAAAAGTCAAAAAATGTGAAAATATATACAGACCTGGCATTCGATAGTGCCATTCGAGATTACGGCATTTCCATACGGAATGAGCCTCAGATCAACTATTTCCATCAGTTCATTGTCTTCGAAAAGCTGGTTCAAATAATTAAGGATGAAACTGGAACTAGCGGGACATAGCGTCTCATAGTACAGCGCGAGAGATACTTTCTCGCTGCTCGGGTCAGACAATGTGATCGGCCGACCAGTTGAAAAGGTTGCCACAATAAACACAAAAAGAATGAAAGCGCAAATTTTTGAGTTCATAGCCATTTGATGAAATGAGTGATGAACTAGAGATGCAGAACCTCTGCTTTTATAGACTTGTGAATGATCAAAATTGTCAACTACGGTATTTTAATGAAATTACAATTTGACCCCTGTTGTTTTGCAACATTACGTCTCTGGGTATGAGGTTATTTTTATTACGATTAAGGTCTTATAGTATGGATGAGTTGCAGATTGTGGGGGTACGATAGAGTCGGTTTGTGAATTAAAAAGGAGTGATTCGATTCGTCAAGAAGCCCTAGATTTTTCAACCACTTGGCGAACCTGTGGAGACCTTAAGCGATGTCAGGGATGTACGGACAAGGTGGAAACGGATATGGTGGTGGAGGAGGCGGAGGTGGAGCGTATGGACGTGGCGGCGGCGGCGCGGTGGTGGTAGTAGTAGAGGAGGGGATGGTGGAGGGTATCAGAGTCGAGGTATTGATATTTATTATAAGTTTTTGTTTTATTGGTTGTGAACTTGATGAGTTTTGAATGTCTGTATGGGTAGTTGTTCTGTGAGTTCAATTGAGTTGTGTTGTATGGCTAGGTGGTGGAAGGGATTATCAAAGTGGAGATCGCGGAGGACGTGGTGGTGGGGGAGGTGGACGTGGAGGGAGTGGCAGGGAGGGTGATTGGCCTTGCCCTAACTCAAGGTTTTATTTTTTGAGTGTTTTATGCAACATTGTTATTGTTTATCCGTCTCTTGCATTGCATCCTAAAATTCATGTTATTTTGTAGTGAATGTTTAAGTTTTTTTCTTTTTTTTCAATATACACTCAGCTGTGGGAATGTGAATTTTGCACGGAGGACTGAGTGTAACAAATGTGGTGCACCTTCTCCAGGAGGTAATGTAGGTGGGGGTGGAAATAGAGGAAGAAGTGGTGGAGATTATGGGAATACTGGTGGGGGCAGAAGTGGAAATTATGACGGAGGAAGAAGAGGTGGTTATGATAGCAGTAGGGGTGGAGGATCGTATGGAGGTGGTCAAAGTTTGGATGACAACTATGGGCAGGTCCCTCCTCCTTCCGCAATGTCATATGGCGAGTCTGGTAACTATCCACCGGCGGGTGGTAATGGAAACTACAGTTCAGGGAGTGTGCAACCCCCAACTAGTTACACCGGTGGCCCTACTGGTTATCCTCCATCTTATGGTGCTCCTGCTGCTGGGTACGGTGGTAATGATGATAGTCGTAGAGGCGGTTATGGTGGTGCTCCTGGGGGACGTGATTCTGGTTACGGTGGTGGTCGAGGTGGACCTCCTGCAGGACGTGACTCTGGGTATGGTGGTGGTCCTGGCAGTGGCCCGGCGAGACGTGATTCCGGATATGGTGCTGGTGGAGGTACTCGACAGACTAGCGGTGGGTATGGCGGGACAGCAGCTGAAGCCACTGATGAGGTGAAGCAGTGTGATGAGAATTGTGGGGATTTGTGTGACAACTCCAGAATCTATATTTCAAACTTGCCTAAAGATGTGACTGTCGATGAGCTAAAAGACTTATTTGGGGGCATTGGACAGGTGATTCATGCTTCATTTTTGTTTTGGTTTTTTATTCCTTGCATTCTGAATTATCGAAACAATCATTCTATCATAAGTAAATGAAGATATCTTCTGGGCACATTTGAAAAGTCGCTCACTGTTGGTTTCAGTTTAGTAACTAAGAAAGTATTTTCCTTGAAATGTACAGGGGAAGCTTTTTTGATTTTTTTTCTCGAGCAATAGTTTTTTGCATAAGGATGTCACACTGAATTTTTTTACTCATTAGCATTCCAATGAATTTATATAGATTGCTAGAATCAAGCAGAAACGAGGATACAAGGATCAGTGGCCTTACAATATTAAGCTGTACACTGATGATCAAGGAAACAACAAGGGGGATGGAGTTTTATCCTATGAAGATCCATCGGCTGCACACTCTGCTGGGGGATTCTTTAATAGTAATTAATATATGATACAATTTTTGTCTTCATACTGTAATTTTACTAAAGAGTATATTAAGGTATTCATTATGTATTTCCGGTGTGTCAGATTACGAGTTGAGGGGCCACAAGATTAGTGTGACGATGGCTGCAAAGTCTGCACCGAAAGCACCTGCTGAATTTGGCCGCGGGTATGTTCTCTTAGAGTCTGTCTTTTTTGGTGTAAATGTGTGCATTTTCAGGTGACGTGCCTATATTTTCTGTAATGTATGATATGATCATCTGTCCACTCCTGTTGTTGTATTTGCTTCAAAGAATTGTTAGTGTTAATAATCAGATAAACTTATTTGTGATGCTGTGTCTGGAGTCTTTTCTAGTGTCACCAAATCAACCTGATTATTAGAGTGAAAGAGTGCTAACTGCTTACTACAGTTTGAGTCATGAACATGACTACATGAGCCATTAAGAAATCCAACCATTTGTACTTGTTTGACTACTGAATTTGTTTATCCATATATGAATTTTGATAAGTTTTTTTGATGATGTGTTGTGCTAAAGAGTTTTGTTATTTCTGTGAGATGAGTTGAATTCTTTGCACTACTTTCTGTGAAGGGTAGCAAGAGATATGTGTTATTATATTTAGGTTAGTTAGGGGACTAGGGCTTTGATTATACCCTAAAAAAAGCAAAATAGCTGGAACTTTGAAACTTTTTGTAACAGTGGAGGTGGAAGAGGTGGCTATGGGGGCGGGGGAGATAGACGTAGAGACAATTACAGAGACAGTGGAGGCCCAGATAGAGGTTATCGCGGTGGCAACAGAGCTACTCCATACTGAGCATCACTTGTTCGAGTCTTTTTTCTGTACTGAGAAATATGGTTATATGAAAATGTTTTAAATGCCTGCCTTGACTTCTTGATAGAAGAAATTTGAGGTAGGTGATTCTTCTTCCAGATTTCCTGGAAGCTCACTCTCTGTTTTAATTACATATGGTGACTGATTGGATTGCTATTTGATATTTTGTGTTTGTGCATGTTTTTCCTTTTGTCCATATAGGCAAATGGATTGTCTCCAAATTGCTGAGAAGATAGGTTAATGTTTTCAGGTGAGTGTCATATTTAAATTGAATTTATTAATTATGATTAGACAATTTATGCACGAGTTTAAGTTGTTGTCCTTATTTAGCCAGCTGATTGAGGCCTGAGACAGTGTCCAGCCTGCATATGCTGTCTCACAACTCGATGAAAGTTTTGATTGTTGTGGCCTAATTAGTGTCTGGGTCCAGCGATACCATCGGCTACATTTGCTGCCATGGTATCAATAACTGTAAGAATATGGTCACTTGAATGAGTATTGCAACACTAAAGTTGTCCTCAAAGCAGTAAAAATGACTGCACGCTGGACATTGATCTTCAAATTGGATTTATAGTGTAGATCGGAGTACTGACATTGTCAACCGTTGTTTATTACAGTATTATGCACTTCATCTCCTTTTTAACTAGGATTAGATATGTCAAATGGGGCGGGTAAGAGCGGGTATGATCCGGTTATAAAGGGTAACGTGCATAAACGGGTAACGGGTATTATTTACTCGTTTATGTAAACGGGTATAAATGGGCGGGTATATAGGATAACGGGTATAAACGGGTAACGGGTATTAATTTACCCGTTTACCCATTAAATACCCGTTTATCCATTAATAACTCATTTACCCTTTAACTACCTATTTTTATTTTACCAATTATTCTATTATTTGTAAAATACGAAAATGAGTATCTAATTTTTTAGTAGATTGACGGTTGTTTATGAGTAAAACTTGATGAATTTTCCTAATGAAATATAACGGGCGGGTAATGGGCGACCCTATAATAAAAGGATATAAACGGGTAACGGATATGATTACCCTTTATCTCTAAACGGGCGGGTATAGACGGGTATTCTAACGGGGATAAAGGACGGGTAACGGATAATGGATAATTTTTTACATATCTAACTAGGATATGTAGTTTAACTTAGATTTGTTTAGGAGTTGGGAAGCCAGTTCCATTCTATGCAACAATGGCAATTTTTATGGTTGTGCTAGTATTCTCTTCAACTTGAAATGTTGACTGTGAACTTTGGGAAATGTTGACTGTGTATCATCACATTCCGAAGTGCCGTTTTCAAATGACAAATTACAATGAAAAGCCATCTATTCATCCAATTTCTAAGGCCAAATTTCGTCACTATGAAGTATGAACAAGATTATAAATGACACATTAATAATTAATTATGCAAGCCAAGGGTCAAGAATAATAAATTAAGGCTGGTTGAAGCAGCCAAGAAGTATACAATGCTGTGTTCGTTCTTCACATCTTGTTGCATGGAATTTACATTGGCATGATGCAATGGCCCGGATAACTTCTGTCTGAGGTATGTCAATTGTGGATGATTGATTACCTCTAATTGACCAAAATTAAATACTGCCTGCGCAAAAGTAAGGATCCAGTCACCAATAAGTTAGCAAGTGTTCCTCTATCCCAGTATTATTTTGAATATGCAATGCCCACTCTTGAAGATGTGAAACGTGGTGCGAGTCAAGCCCTTCCTCGCTTGTTGATATTTGAAGGCAACATAGGACTTTTACCTTTGAGCATTGACTTGGTTTACGTGGTGCAGGCCCTGATGTTGAGGTTGTGCATTGAAGTGTTCAATATAAGGACCATGGGGTACTGGGCCAGTAGTAAATTGAGCCGGATCTGTTGTGCCTGCAGACTGAATCAAAGAGGAAGTTGCAGTAAGATGCACATACGAAAGTCGTGGAAGTCGTAATTGAAAAGAAAAATAATCAAACCGTTATCAACTAAAAGCATCACGTATATGAAAGAGCAGCTCCCTTGTTATGAACAAACTTTAACGAAACATATAGCCCAGATAGAAAGACTTGAAAGGCAAATATACGAAGTGTTTGCCTATGACGAACGATTTTTCGTTTTACTATTTCTCCAGGCATAATTTCTTAATTTCTTTCAAGTTTTGCTGAGTGACTACCATAAATGCATTTGGCCTCATGGCATTTCAAACAGGTTACTACTAAAGCAGGTTTCCTGTAAACTGCAAATTGAAAGTGCTAGGGCCTCAAAAATCTTGCCTGGGGAATTTTATAAGGGTGTACACATCCATCACTTCTCTGCAATTCAGGATTGGCATAATTTGCTATGTATCCAGTACCTAAACATGGAAAAAGAACTTCATTACATCTCATAAGTAATGGCATCCAAGAACCAATCAGGCATCAGAGCTAATAATAATTACAAACCACTGTCTCCAGCTACACCCGGCATATTCAGTTCCACAGCTCTCTTATCTGCGTTTTTAAGAGCAGCACGTAGCCGTTCTATCTCTCGACCAACTGCTATCATGTTCTTCTCCATAACTTTCCCATGTTCTTGGTTACTAGCACGTATTTTCTTCTCATTTTCAATAGCAACCCTGCTGGCATCATCAAAACAGGATCAAGTTCCAATTATGAACATTATATAACTAATGAACAGGATCAAGTTCCAATTATGAACATTATATAACTAATGGGAAAATGGTCACATTACTACTATTTTCAACAGGATGATAATATGAAACCTTAAATAAAGGAAGATACACAGGTTCTGTCATAGCAGAAAAGTCCTTAACCGAAACCAATTAATCCCTAACAGAGTTTGTAAACATATAACGAGGCCCATTTTCAACATCAAAATGTAATGCTTACCAAACAGCCAGTTTATCATCAAACATCCATTTCTACATCAAAAAAGTTAATATTTACCCTAATCATCTGATATTTGATCCACAGTCCAAAAACTGAACAAAAAATTAGTCACATAGATCATTTTGAGTCCCAGAACTGTAAAATTTTAGTTGATCCTAGTTACACTTAACAATTGAAACCAATCCCTCAAGAATCCTAATTCCTAACCCTTTTATCCCAATCATGTTTTGCTACACTACATAATACTTAACACACCAAGTTAGAAGTCTAATACACTGCATACTTTGTTCCCAAAGTTATCCTGGCACTTGATATACTCATAATCCTAACTCCTAAGTCCCAAAGTAGCATCCTCTCAGCCCACATCACCCAACGAAATTTTTCATCTTGTTGTCTCTACAACCACTAGTTCTACACATAACAGTATGTGATCTTAGCTGCATTGTATAATAGATTTTCACTATGTACAGTTCAGCAACAACCCTAAATCCTTGGACTATATTTATATCTCTTAAGTAACATATAATAACCTTTTACAAATTTAAGAAGCTCCAGGAAGCTCACCTTCCACGTTGAACCTCCTGCCGCATAATCTCCACAGAAGCACGAACCTCCGGCAACTGCTGCAACTTCAACCTCCCCTCCACAATCTCACTCTCAATCTTCTTCAACTCCAATCCCATCTCTCGTCTCCTAACACTCAACGTATTCGAATCAACCCTCACACGCCCCAAATCCTCTCTCATAACCTCAACCGCCCTTGCCTCAGCCTCAAACTTCAACTTCCTATCAAACACCTCCCGTACCTCCGCATCCCGCTCCGCCTTCAACCTCGACGCAACCGCTTTCAATCGATCAATCTCATCTCTCGAATGCGCAAGCTCCTGCCTTAGCGCTACATGCGTTGCGCCCAATCGTTGATTGTCGATTAGTAGGGTTTGTAGCTCTTTTTGCTGCGACGCGACTTTGTCTTCGAATCGAGTTAAGTGCGATGATGAAGAAGAAGATGAGGAGTGTCGTGGAGAGTGGTCGCGGCGTCGATGACGGTCGTCGGATCGCGAGAGGTGTCGGCCGGACATTGGGATTCTGATTGTGACGTCAGCTCCTTCCTCTCCCTTCCGCCATAGCTTAAACTTTACCAAATTATGAGGAATCTGGGCCGCTTTAGTTGGGGGCCTCTTTAAATTGGGCGGAGATCAATTATGTAGATGTAAGCTGGACCTACATTTGGGCCTTTGCATCGATGAATAAAACGGCATAGTTTTATCTCTCAATGTGTCATGAGTCATGACGGTTGCTTAGACATCTTAATTGAACCACCGATTGGATTGGTTTATTTGGATTAAACCGGCGGACGAGCCCTAAAGTGCACTACCAGACTCTCGCATCACGAACGTGAAGGAAATCGGCGACGTCGGAAATTAGCAGGAGCAGACTGGAAGGTTGGCTTCTGGCTCTTCGAGTTTCAAATGGGTTGATTGTTTTCTTCTGAATTAAGTGATAATTTATTCGACTTTTTCAGGCTTTGTTTTTGGTTTAAAAATTGAGTTTTTGGAGGAATGTCTACGGAGACAGACATCAGTGTGGTGAAGAAGCTTAAACTGAAGCTCAAACTCGCAATTAACAGGTCCAAGAGCTCAAATGGGGATGTGGGTTTGAGGAAAGGAAGGATTTTGAGCGGCAGAAATGGTGTAGATAGGGCGGAGATGAGGCCTAGTTATGTGTCTCGTAGGAATGGTAAAATGCCTGTAACTGATGATGTGGGGGGTTTTAAGGAAACATTTAGAAGTAATGGGAGATATGACGGAAAGAGGAGTCGGGTAAGAGGAGAGGGAGAAGTTGGGTATGGGAAGTTGTCAACTTCAAATGTTAAGTTTCGAAATGTTGGAGTTCGTAGAAACAGTGAGTTTAGGAGTGTCAGGGGACAAAATAATGGGGTTAGGAAAAGTGTCACTGTTGAGAAATCTCTACGCACTATATGGGTTCCTAGTAAGAATGATAAAGTTTTTCGTGAAGACAGGCAAAATGGTCGGAATGAAAAGGACCAACGGTTAGAGGCATCTGATACCCGATGGAAATTGAAGAGATCGAATAAAAAGGCAGATGTAAGAGTGAATGAATATGGAATCGATAATTTAAATGAGGATTTGAGGAAGAGTAGGAGGAGGACAAATTTGAGTGGTAAAATAGTTGAAAACGTGAAGAGTGGTGAAACTGTCAGCTCAGATGACCAACAGAGGAAAAGAAAGCGTATAAGAATACATCATCTTGATGTCTCAAACAAAAGGATTGATGATACAATTTTGAGTGAAGGTCAGTCCATGTTTTTCTTGATTTGGATTTCCTCTTGAAATTTTAGTCTTTGCTTCTTTTTAGATTGATTTTGACTGCAAGGTAAATTATTACAGTTCATTTAAATCCACTGATAATGCATTTATCCAAATTGCATTTTAATGTGCATGAGTTATAGAGAGCTCAGAGCTGTGCATTCTTGTTTGGGAGACAAAAATGAATCTGTTGTTATAAAATCTTTTCAGTAGGTGCTACTTGCTAACAACTTGCGTAAATTGTTTATTCTAGTCTCTTCATGTCAATAGTAGCGCTGCTGAATAACGAGGTCAATGAATAAAACTAGAATACTGCGACAATGATGGTATTTGATAATATTTCTTCCAGTTGACATGCATAAGATGGGTGTCATAACTGTCCATATTCTTCAAAGAACTTTTGGTTCTCGTCATGATTTTTTTAAACCTTTTGTTTATCAACTTCTCTTGTAACATGTTGTGCAGAAAGTACTGAGGTAAAGAGCAAAGAAACTGGGGACAAAGATAAAACGATATCATTTAATGCACAGTTTCGTGCGATTAAGCCCACTCCTTCCATTCTTTCTTTTGTGGAAGACAATGTAATGATTTTAGTATTTAATAATTTTTCATATAAATCATTATGCATGTTTATCTCTCAGTAATTAACAGAGGGTTTCATGTTCAGTTATTAGGCCGTAGACGTATGCTTGAGCTGCAAAGGGCAGGCTACAACATCAATTTATCGGCTCCATTAGATAATATTCCGAATTCTACCAGTACCGAAAGGGAACGGATTGAAGAAGCAGTATGTTCTCACTTGCGCAGTCTTTTTTTGTTTCATTTAGGGTGTTCACCTAGCCAGTGGAATTGTCATTCTGAAGTAATCTTTGCATTTATCTGTGTATTAATGTTCTGCAAGGGGATGCTAATTACTCACATATATGGAAATTATGCCTTTCTAACCGTTTCAAGCTATCACTTGAAAAATAATTTTCTGCATTGCTCCCACACCCATCTGATATTATGTTTTTATTGTGTGTTTTCTCTAGTTATTTAGAAACAGATTAGAATTTTATGCCGCTGCCAAAGTTGCGTCATCCTTCCCTCCTCCCGACCTCCAGAAGTTGCATTTGCAGGTATATGAATCTATATTTTGCAATTGTTGTATACTTTATAGTGAAAACTATTCTGATATGATTACTGGTTCACCTTTTTACTATTTTGCTCTTAGGGAGGTCGAATGTTGGGAAGTCATCTCTACTAAATGCACTCACGAGACAATGGGGTGTGGTTAGGACATCAGATAAGCCTGGGCATACTCGGGTGTGTGAGATGACCTAACATATTTATTACTTTACAGATAAAATTTTATATGGCTGCTTGATTGTAACATTAAACTTTCGCAGACTATAAATTTTTTCAAGCTGGGAACAAAACTTAACATGGTGGATTTGCCTGGTTATGGCTTTGCCTACGCTAAAGAAGAAGTCAAGGATGCCTGGGAGGAACTTGTGAGTGTTAAACATGCAGCATAAAAAATATTGTAGATATCAAACTAGTGAATTAGACTGTGGCACATATCTTAATTTTATTCTTCACCCTTCTCGTCAAGTGATTCATATTACGTAACTGAAATTTCAGGTGAAGGAGTATGTGTCTACTCGGACTGCATTAAAAAGAGTGTGTCTTCTGGTTGATACAAAATGGGGGATGAAGCCCAGAGACCATGAACTTATTGGGTTGATGGAAAAGTAAGATGGTGCTTTCAGTGTAGCTAACTCATGGATCCGCTCTTTGACATGTGATGCTGACAATTAGCTTGGCAGGTCAGAAACCAAGTATCAAATAGTGCTAACGAAGACTGATGCAGTCCCACCCATAGATGTCGCTAGACGTGCTATGCAGATTGAAGAGGTGGAATTTTTTTGTGGCCTTTAACTATTATCACATTCTTGTCAGTTTACATGTTCTGAGATTGTAAATCTGTTCCACTGCAGAACCTCAAGGCAAACAGGTCGATAGTGCAACCTCTGGTACACTCTCAGATTTATCCGTGCACCACCTTCAAAACTGTATCTGTCGCTACTGTTACCTAGAGCTCAATTATGATATTTTTTCATTCAGATGATGGTAAGCTCAAGAACGGGAGCTGGTATAAGGTGCATGAGGACTGCTCTAGCAAAGATTGTTCGATTTGTCAAAGTCTAAGTGTTCAGGTGATTCTAAAAACTGATTTTTACCTCCAACCTTTTTATGGGCTACTGTTATCCATTTGTGTATTTATATAGAATTATATGTTTGTTGTTCTAGATTGAATTTTTGAACTCTTTCGGCTATATTGAATAATTTTTGCTGATTAAACTGCAGCTGCTTGGACGAAAGGGTGAAGTTCATCAGATAGGTAAAATGCCTGTTTGGGTTAAACATAGCAGAGATCAAGCCAGCATTAGGCTATTACGCCACTGGAACTGAACTACCTACAATCAGATGTGAGATGTGACTACTTGTGCTTCCGGGCAACCAGATTAACATTACAGAATATATGTTAGTCATCACGGTAACCATGTATGCTCCTTGTTCGCTTAGTTTGGTGTGAACATGGAAATAGGTGATGCATCCACCATTAGAATATTCTCCTTTGAATTTTATACGGACAAAGTTTGGTTGCCTGCTCTTGTTGACGCTGATACTAATAAATTATGTCATTATTTTCCAATCAGTATCAATCATTTTCCTTTCACCATTTTGCCATATCTTTTTGTTCAGACATTTCTTCTACCTTGAGCTGGACACACTAACATTTGTATAAAAGGACACATCAAAATACCATGTGCTTGAAAAATAGTAATAAATGGAGGTTTATTTATACGGATCCATCTTTTTTAATAGACACGTGAATCTCATTTTATCAGTTGATTGCAATCAATGTATGAAATTGTGTCAACACATTAATAAAATATGTGAGTTGTACATGTTTTACATGTGATATTACACATGATATTTATAATATCGTGATTTGTCTTAATCATTGATGAAATACAATCAAACGAATGCAAAGTAAAGGAAGGATAACAAATTCACAGATCCACATAACAAAACTCTTAATAAATGTATGATGAAAACACCTTTTGCCAGTGTCTAGTCCTAAATGGAGAACACTGTCAGTGGTTTATGATGCCTTGTCCTAATCCTATTCCTATCATCACCACCACCAACATAAACAAATCTAACATAAGATAAACATCACTCATTAATTTACTAATTGATCTTCCTGACTAATCCTCCATTTAGCCGCCTCTAATAACATTTTAAAACTAATTTGTTAACTATAAATTATCATTTTCTATATTCAAGCATTATCAGATTATTCTATTTAGGAGAAGGAATCTTGAATTGGGTGAAAAAATGAAAGATTAGGAGAGAAATGGTTCTTTGTTGAATTCAAAGGACTTAATTTTGATAATTGAATCTCCCCGTTTATATTAAATTTAATTTTAGTTATAACTCAATTATACAAATCATGAAATTGACATTTATAGCAAAATATTATTCTATAGAAAAAAGTAACAGAGGACAAATAATTTTAATTGATTCAATGAGCGAGATTAAAAGTAAAAATCTAACAGAGGTATAGTAATTTTTTGTAAGACGAGAAGACATAATCTAAATAGTTGATTTGATTAATCTGACGGTTTGAGATTAAGTTGGTTTTAAATTAAATTGGCGGTTGAATTTGCAAAAAATACGGGCGGTTGGATTTGACGGTTATTTTTTAGATTAAATCTCAATTGTTAGATTATTATAAATTCAACGATCGATATTGTATCTCACCGTCTTACATAAAATTAACCGTCTCCGTATTTTGTATAAACTTACCCTCTGTTTTTAAATAAAAACAAATATAATCACAACCTTACATTCATTAAAAACTATCGGTTATTATTATGTTTTACTGTCTTACAAAATTTTATGCTCTCTTTATATCCAGCCTAGTATTTTATATTATTAACTAATTACTTATATTTTATTTTGCGTTTTTATAGAAAATTATGGGTCATCTTGGAATTATTTCCAAATAATATATATTAAAAATCTATTAAAATAAGTATTCAAACAGGGTTGGTCGAATATAAATCAACCACTCCAAATCCCAATGCAAGTGAGTCACATTTTTCTTCTTGCAAAATTTCTTCTCCGGCCAAAAATCATCTAATCCTTCCTCCTCTCGAAATCCGAGCCAGCGGACCCGAGAGAGAGGCATCGCCGCAATGTGTCCGCTCAGGCTTATCCTCATCTTCCTCTCCGCCACACTCGCCGGATTCTTCGTTTTAAAAAACCTTAAAGCTCAACGCGACGAACATTTCGACGACGACGAAGACAACGCTGCTGCTGCCTCCGTCGCTGATCCATCCGTCGACTCTTCCTCTTCATCCAGATCCTCCTGCGCCAAGGTATTATTACTCGTTTATGCATTTTGATTCGATTTTCTGGTTCAATTTCTTGAATTTTAGATTTGTTGTCAGGTTTGCTCGGCGATCGTGTCGGCGTTCTGGACGTGCGTTGATATGGCCAGCGGACGGTATCTCTGGAGGAATTTGACGGTTTCTTCTTCCAAAAGCTCTGATTGAATATGACTATCTTGATTTGCCCTAATATTTGTGGTTTCTATTTTGTACAATTTAGGGTTTCTATAATGTCAATTTGTGTGTGCCTGCGAATAGCAATAGCAACAAGGTCAAAATTGAAATCAGCATCTTGTGAAATGAAATGAAATAAGTATTTTCACGATATATCGTATTCTCAAATCATGTATGTCATCTGGTAATTTTGTGAAATTAGTGTTGTGGAGTTGATTTTGTTTTTTAAGAATGGATTTCCACCTGAATTTAAGATTCGATTGCACATGATCATCAAGGATTTGAGGCGTGTGGTAGCCACAATTGTCATTTAAAGGTTTTAATTGATTGTGCTGGGATTGATTTCTACCTGAATTAATGAATTACTTGTATGTGGCCACAATGGAACTGAGGCATGTGGTAGCCACAGTTATGGTTTTTTCGCTAAAGCCCCAATTGTGGTTATAGGCTTATAGCCATAGGCTTCTGTTTTGTGTGTTCCATCTTCCGTTTTGGTGGTTCGACAAGTTAAGTTCATTCAAGTTTTTAGGAGTGGGTTTTGTTTGTAACTCGGCCACACAATAGTTTGTGCCCTGCCTGTTGGTATTTCAAGAAAGGAATCAGAGAAGGGTTACTGATGAATATCTTCAGTGTCAGTGGGCTGATCAGAATCTTATGCAACCCTTGCAAAAAGTTAATTAAGTGTTTCTTTGGAGATGGGGTAATCAATTTGCTTATCTATTACTTCATTAATGTGGAAAAAGTCTATAGTGGTAGGTGGGTTAACAGGGTCAAAAGTTGTTGCAACAAATGATGCTTTGTTGAACGTTGATCTGTTTAGCAGACCTGAAAGCTTAGTTATAACACTGCTGGCTCTTTGTGAGGAAACATGGATGTCACAATGAACGTCAAAGGTTGAAAGATTACAACCTTGAAAAATCTCATCATTTGGTTCAACAAGTCAGTTGAAACAGAAAATTTGGATTACTTATTCTCTAGCATTTCAACAATGGCTGCCACCGCCAGATGCCAAACTGCCAAAGAAAACAGATTTTTACTATTTATCCATCCATAACTTTACAGACCAGCTTGTCTGATTTCGTTCATCTTCAGTCTTGCAATGTATAAACAATGGTGGTGCTGCACTACATATATCTTCTGAAATGATGGAAATTAACAACGTGCAATATGTTCCTGTTTCAGTGCATTAATGTGCTGTACTGAGTTAGACGTGCTTCAGAGAATCTACACTGGTTTCAGCATTTACTGTTGGAAACTCTTGAGTCTTACCTGCAGTGGAAACTTGTTATTCATCTATCTTTTAACAAGTGGAAACATCAGTCTGAACATAAGCGAAGCCAAAGCTCACATGGACTCATGGATTGAAAATTATTGACCTGTTTTGAGCTTCCCCAGATGTGATCCAACACTGAGAATTTAAGAGGACATTTCCAAAATGAATAGTTTTCTATCAGCCAAAATTCACAAGGTGTGGAAACTGGAAACTTATTATATTTGTTTCGGAACAGAATTGATTTTAATATGTCTGATGATGCCATCATGCTACTCTGAGCTTCTGTATAATATAAAAGAGTCTTAGGCTTCTGTTGTGAACTTCAGATTCAGAACTAATTGCAGCTGAAATGCTCGAGACCTCTGAATCTCTGATGAAGTTCAGGCCGAATCATTCCATATATTCCAAGATGATAAGTTCATACCACGACGAATGACGAGGGAACTCACAGTTGACACTCACTACTCTTCAGCTCAAGAATGTTACCACGCAAGAACTTGCGCCTCAGTTCCATTTATGTGGGAGTCTCAACCAGGCACACCAAAGCACCGGCTTCGCCAGACTCCACTTCCTCCCTTAACACCTCCTCCATCATTTTTCTCCAAATCCACCTCCACCCCGCCTTCAAAAAAGAACTCAACAATGATTCAAACTAGAAAACATGTGTTTTCTAAATATATTTTCATTAGACGTCATCATTCAGCTGTTATACCTTCAAAACCTTCCGCAACGTCTCCTCAGTCCTTAACATCATCGCCTTTATCATGGTCATCTTCATCACCTTCAGTGCAGTCATCTCTAGAGACTCCTTTGTGTGATTATTATTTCAGCAGAAAGTATGGATTTAAATTCGAATCTGAAGAAGAGAATAACTGTTTAAGATCATCTTATTCATACAGTTGTTTGCCATTTCTGTACTTTAGTTCTGAAAAATGCAACAGACGGAAAAATGCAAGGAGACCTGGAGGCCGCTACTCAAATATGTTCAAGAGGCTTATTGGCATCTCCTCCCCATAGTAAACCAAAAAAATTTACATCTTTGCAGTGGTTATTGTTTTGTCAAAATGAAAAACATTGAAATCCTGATGTTTGCAAATGTTTCCGATTTTAGCTGATTATTCACGGCATGTTCAGGCATCTGCAGCTAAATGTAGGTCAAACAAGGTAGAAGTGTGGGATCACTGTAATATTAATTTTTCTTTGCCTCAAAAACATGTTGACTGCATTGAAAGATGCTTTGAGAATGAGATCTGCATCTATAAATTCCACACAGATATTTTTCTCCCAGTTGCATTCAATAGCTTTTGAATCTATGCTATTCCAAATATGATCAAGTAGACGGAATTACCACATAATAACGAATCACTTTACAGCTTCGAACCGGAAGCAAGGAGGGTCTATTGCATAGTTGCTTATTTTTGCAGCATCTTATGAAAAAGTCTCTAGTGCAGAAACATTATAGGAATTATATTGGGCGAGGAATAGTATGTCTTTGTCTGTCATAGTCTCATATTTGCCATACCACTGGGTTTAGAGAATATTTGGAGGATGGACATATTCGGTTTTCACTTCACAAACATGTTTCTTTTGACTCAAATATGAGATTTGTGAAGCTGAAACCTGTCCAACGTTAACATTTGCTAACTGCTAACCAGTGTTTTCTCTCTAGTCTCAACTTTGTTATTAATATATCTGTAAATGTAACATGTTTAAAGATTGATATTGATACACCTCTAAGTGTGAAAATACCATTGATATTATCCAACTTTGATATGTTAAGATCGATCACTTTTTCATGAATCTCAGTTTTTGTTCAGGGACTTATTTAACTGAACGCTCAGATTCCTTTATTTGCTTCATCAAGCATGACCTAAAGTGAAGTGGTTTTATAACAGTTTAGTTTCTGCTTATGTAGTTGTCCATTCCCTTCAACAGCTTAGTTGCAAAGTTGGCATAGATGTCTGGATTTGGCGATAACTCGCTAAGTTTCTCAAATTCAGCTTCCCATGTAACACAACCTTCAACAAACTGAAGCTTTGTTGTGAATCTACTGTATTGCTTCAGAACATCACCTTCAATGAACTCATATGTAACCATGTTCTCGCTTTCATCTATCGCGATAATCTTTATCTTTGCAGCCATTGGAGCCCCTGCAATAACATTTGATTTTCATTGAGTATCCTAAGCAAACTATTGCTTAAAAGTAACAGTAAGAATGTTAGGAATACCTAGATCATATTTCAGAAGCATGACAGACCCAACGGACGATAAATCGCCTTGCACCATTTGTAGAGACTGTACAGTATCAGGGACCATTTTAGGGAGGTTACACAAGCCCTTCATAAAGAAGTCATAACACTCTCTTGCAGGAGATTTCAGCTCCACTTGAATCCCAAGCTTGCCTACTTGAGCCATTTCCAAGTCCCAACTGTGTCTTCTTTTTTGAACTACTTGGTGATAATACTGTGGATTGTGCTGAGAATGCCCATTTATATAAGCATGTCTTCCAGCTTCTAGCCAAGTACTGCTTTTTAACAGAATTTCTCTGAGTCTTTTTATTTTGTTCCTTCGAATCAATAGCGATTCGACTTTATGAACTTGGCATATTTGATGGACCACCATGAATTCATACAAACAGGAAGCATAGATGCAATATCAAGTACAAAAAGTTACAAACATTTTCCTAGGAACTAAATACAGGTTCATATATGATAACCTAACTTGTTTCAAAATTTTGTGTAATTCAAAGGACGTTTCGGTTATAGAACTTTCTAGTCCGGTAGGACAACACGACGGCAAGGATCGTGCCGATGAGGCTGATAAATCCCCATATCAAAAAATTGTTGCTGTAGCAACTCATGCCAATACATCTTCCATTTTCCATTCCTTTGCCTTTTTTTGTAAATAAAAGCTGCTAAGTAGCCAAATATAAAGGAGCCAATTGGAATGTTTGCAACAACAATGTTATGGTTGACACTGAAGTTTTTAGTTCCAAAAAGTTCGGAAGTTGTGGATCCGGTCATTGAGATGATGGCTCCGGAGCATAGACTGATTATAATTGTGCTGATATAGAGGGACAAGACGGAGGAGCTGATTGCGAGAAGACAGAATGCGACGGGGATCGGTGCCATGAAAAGGGCTATTGACAATGGCCTGTAAACTCTGCACTTGTACCTAAAAAACAAATTTAGCAACCAAAAAAATACTAATTTGTCAATGCAAAAATAAGTTCTGATTCTAGTCAGGTTATATGTATACCTGTGAAGCAGATAGTCCATAATTTAATGATTGAGATTTAATAGTAAAATAACTAATCCCATAATTTATTAAAATTCAACTTTCTTATCAACAGCTGAGGTTCAATTTACATTTGATCATTTTGTGCAATTTTAGGAAACTAAATTGTACAGTAACTATTTAAAATATTCTGAATAGTAAATCAGCACTACTAATACATTTGGATCACAAAAATGTTAACCGTCCTCTTTTTGTCAAAATAAGCAAAAGAGCTTTCACGGATTCCGGTTGCTGCTCACCATGCCATTTTGCACTATGTTCTTTGAACTTATAGCTGTTGACTTCAACCTTCCGTTGCACAACTATATGATCCAGCACATCGGAAGCTTGAACCAGAAATTTTGCGAATTCCACATTACTCCAACTTCCGCATAATCCACTCATTTTTATAAAGGTCAGACACCTGTGGAAATACTGATCATGAGACTTTGTGCCATTTCCAATATGCAATGTGCATGGCGGTATCTGCACAATATGTCAACTGTACGTAAGCCTCTAGTACGAAATCAAATCATCAAATTTATATGGTATCACTTACTATCTCAAGTCTTTTCAAAATTGGACATGCTTTCAATATTTCTTCCATGGTTTCAATACTGAAACCGCATTCAGGATGGTTGTACATTTTCAATTCTTGTAGCTGATCAAACGAATGCATTTGTCCGTAGAAACGCGGTAGCTGTAGAAGAAAAATGAACTTTAAGAAATCTAGAAAAATGAAACATATCAAAGACTAAGTAGCTTACCGGTAGTAGAAAAGCACAATTTCTAGAAATTGTTAAACTTGTCATCTTGGGGAAATCCATATGTAGTTTTCTGATAACATGATACTGTAAAAGAGAATCAACAATTTCAAACTTGAGATTCCTCAGCTCGGGACTTTTAATAACCATCGGAACAAGCGGTCCTCCATGATAGGTAAATTTCGTCAGAGCATTGCAACGGAGCAACTTAAACTCTTTGAGACCAGTGCATGATTTCACCTTAAGAATAGTAAGAGATCCATTTGCTAATGTAAATTTTGCAGGGAGACTACATTTTAAAAAGATTAGTTTCCGGAGATTCGGGAAAGAAAGCCCTATTCTGTCCATTTCAAATGCTGTGATAGGTGAGTCGAAAAAATCAAGTAATTCAAGAGAAGTCAATCTGGTTATCAAGCAGAATCCAAAAACACAAGATGCAATATACAAATGTCGCAACGCAGATGAATGCCGATCTCCCAGATGCCACTTAATAGTGGGTTTATCATTATCTGGTCTGGTTTGTTCCCCCTTAGGTTGAATCCTGTGATCCAGAACAATGGTTGTGAAACCATCCATAATAGCGAATACAAGCCAAAGATTAATGGCTTTAGAATATTTTTTTGTAAGAGGGGAGACGATAACAAAACGTCGTGGCGAAAAAGTTGGTGCTAAATAGAGACGAACAAACTTATTCACTCTTTCGACGAATGCAGCTTCATTTTCTTGGTTGTTCTTAAATACAATATCAAAGCAGTCGGGGATATGAGACCATTGCTTAGCTGAAATGCTGAAATTTTGTACATCCCTTGAATCCAATTTTGAGATGATTTTCAGTATGATATCTTCCGGCAGGTCTTTAATACTTGTTCCCTTAAAACAACAAACAATACATATATAATGAATTGGAGTTGACACAAAATAGTAAGTAGAATCCAAATATACCTGATTTGCATCGCAATGTTCCTGTTCCTGTTTCTGTTCCTTAGTCGGAGAGCGCACTGTACCACACAAAAACTGGCGCAGGGAGTGCATAACAGACATGACAAACTATTAGTCGATTTGGGGCTTCTTTTGAAGTTGAACGAGGATAAACAAATTGGTTATCCATATGATTACAAGTGTATATAAACCCTAAACATTCCTAATTACAATTAAATATATAAATTTATTATCTTATGAGATAAGAACGCGTCACACATTGTTGATAACTTTACTGATAATATCTGTTTGGGTCATATTATTAATAAAATATATTTTAAAAAAAAGTGAATATAAAAAGTACATCATTAAATACTTTAAAAGTGCATCAATTTTTTAATAAAAAGTGCATTACTAGAAATTTCAAAAATGCATCAAAATTTAAAAAATTGTAATAATTTTTTTAATATGCGGATTATAATGCACTTTTTAAAAAAGATTTTAATGCACTTTTTTAAAATATTGTAATGCACTTTTTTATATATTGTAATGCATTTTTAAAAAATATTTTAATTCACTTTTACAAAAATATTGTAATGCACTTTTTTATAAAAATATATTAATACATTTTCAAAAAACATTAATTATCAATTATAAAAATTGAATTGACAAGTGTGCCCCTCATATTGATTGATGATAGTAATTACCATATTAATAATGTCATTAATCACATCCATTGAATTGTTTGATCGTGTGGTTTATATTGGTTCTAAGTTTTTATTTTAAATGTGGTTTGTACCGGAAGCAAACCCTATATATATATATAATGAGTAAAGATTAAGAGGACGATCAAATATTTGTAAGATCGTATGACATGATCTCAATCGTTGATTTCTGATCATTCAAGGATGTATCAAAGTTTCAATCATAAATGAAGGTACAAGGAATGCAAACCAAGTAAAAAATAACAAGTTTGACATTGGTGACAACCTTAAGACGCCATGGTGAACAATAATTAGACATTAAGGGGGTAGTATTGAAGTATCAATGTTTAATATGACTATATTATACAGAGTCCAATATAATTGAAAGAATGATTAAAGCCCAAAAGTTAGAAGACTAAAAAAAGGAAAGAGGAGATTTATGGAAAAGTGTTGGATGAAAAAGAAGAAGATATTTTGCCTATATTTTTCTAGAGTTAGAATTTGGACCGTTGGATGAAAAAATCTCATCCATCCATTTCATAAGTGCAATAGTATAAATAAGAGTTGTGTGGGTTTAACATCTTGAGTAAAAAAAGTGAAAGTGAGGTTCATATGTGAGCGAGTCTCTCTTGTAGGTTCATGTGTGTTTAACACCTTTTGATTTGTTCTTGTTCCTTAGTCGGAGAGCGCACTGAACCACACAAAAACTGGCGCAGGGAGTGCATAACAGACTTGACAAACTATTAGTCGATTTGGGGCTTCTTTTGAAGTAGAATGAGGATAAACAAAATTGGTTATCCGTATGATTACAAGTGTATATAAACCCTAAACATTCCTAATTACAATTAAATATATAAATTTATTATCTTATGAGATAAGAACGCGTCACACATTGTTGATTATTTTACTGATAATATCTGCACAAATATTTGTATGTATTAATTATTTATAAAATTTGAAGTGATATTAAATAAATATTAGAAAGGGTATTATAGTCAAAATATTGACTTCAAACAAAATAACGATTAGGTTTAGGCTTTTAATATAACTAGTATTTTTGTGCACATACAAAGTTGACATGTATTAGTTATATTATTAAGTATCGTTAATTGAATGAAATATTAAATGATAATTATGAAAGACATATTTTTAATTAAAAAATCCAGCGATCAATTTTTAAATAAAAAGTGTCTAATACAATTAACCATAATTTTGAGAAAAAAATAGTATATTATAATTAGATTCAAACTTTGATTATATTCAACTACTTATTTAAATTAAAACCAACTTAATCTCAACCATCAGATCAATCACAATCAACGGTTGAGATCGTGTCATTCCGTCTTACAAAAGTTGTTTGTCCCTCTTGATCCTTACCAGTGACGGATCCAGGAAATTATTGTGTTGGGGGCAACATAAAATTCATTTTAATTTTTTTGAATTTGTTGACTGTTGTTATTAATGATATCAGTTTTTTTAGATACACAATGCATCATTTTCAATATAGTTAATTTATTAATAATATAAACATTTTACATTATATATAGAAATGTTGAAGCTTTTTCAACATAGACGTGTGTTTAAGTTCAAGAGGAATATTTATTTTTAGAGATGAAAAGAAATTGTATCAGCTGCTTATTTTGAGGAATCTAACATTTGAAATTAATATTTAATTCTTAATTTAATATAAAACAAATCATTAAGAGTTATGTGTGATTGACATTGATAACCTATCAATATTAATAGGTAAATAAAAAATTTAACGATAAATATATTGTTCAATAAAACTGAATGAAAAACTAATATAAAATCGTGGAACATTTTAAATTTTTTTAAACTAATATAATATCGTGGAACATCAAAAACTGACAAAAAAAACTTTTATAAACTAAAACTGAATGATAAAAACTAATCTAAAATCTAAAACTTATACCGATGATATCTAACTGATTATATAAAAACTCACGTGTCAATTATATTTAACAAATTAAAATGCATTGGGGCCTGGGCCCCACCCCCATCCCATGTAGTTCCGCCCATGATCCTTACTCCTATCCTATATATAAAGCGGGACGGAGTGAATTGACGGTTTCTTTTTGTGACAACCTGTATTATTTTATATTTTGATATTAATAAATGAATATAAATAAAAAGAGTGGGTTATAAATAAATACGAGACTTGGTCGTGTAACTGAAATAGAGATAAGGCATATCTTTTCTAATGGATCTTAACTGCCTAACCCTCACGTTGACAAAGAACAAGTAACCGACTGTACATAAAACACTAGCATTTACTTTTATGGTGTTGGACGGCTGTTGTTTATGATGTGGAAGACTGTGGAGATTTCTTTCAAGCTTATATTGACAAGTAGTGAGCGGGAATGTGAGAATAAGTAAGCTGCTGCATTATTTTATCAAATAGTGCGCTACATCGATGATATGTTAGTGAGATTTTAAACTTTTAATTTTAGTACTTGATCACAAAGAGCTACTGAGCGAACGGCTGTAGAAGAATACAACAAAAGAATTTACTAAGCACAACTAGGTGTGTAATATGGACATGGAGATGGTGAGGAGATGAGTATTTGATCAGTTTAGTTTGGCAGTGGAACGGATTGCAGTTGTTTTGGCCGTGATGGATTCAGAGGGATAGTTTATAAGGAGCAGGATTATGAAGTTGCAAGGAGATATTCGTGAGTATATAATATATTTTATTTTCGTAGACTAAATAAATATCTGATTGAAGACTTGACACGTTATGAAGTGAGAATAATATGTATATAAATATATGTACATGACTTATATGATTATGTGATATGTGTGTTGCATACATGACATCTGCATAGATAGTATACATAATTGGCGACGGACTATGAACGGCTAATTAGTATAAACATTGGCGACGGACTATGAACGGCCAATTAGCACAAATATGGCGACGGACTATGAACGACCATGATTATTGAGGGTCCGGACCGGCAGTGACGACTGCCCACAGACATGACATACATTTGCATACAAGCATTATGCATCATTATTTGTATATGTGTATCTGAGTATGTGATATGAAAAACATGAGTAAAACGAATTAAAGAACGTAAACCAAACGTTAATAAAGTATGTTATGTATTCACTGAGTCTTTTGACTCACCCCGTTACTTTCCCTCATTTTTACAGATAAGTAATAGTGCTAGTATGAGATTCGTCATCAGTCGTAGCTGAGGAGCTTACATTTGACGTACGGTGTCATCACAGTAGTCTTCCTTATTTATTTCTTCTGTTTTAGACATTTTTTGTTTTAGCTAGTATTGCTCCGTTGTACTCAGAGTTTAGTGACAGCGTCTGTTTATTCATTTGCTTCCGCTATACTATTTTATTTTTAGTTATTACTGTTATTGAATACGAAATTGATAATTTCTGAGGCTTGCTTGACCGTTGGTCTTGCGCCGGTCTCGATCTTTAGTTTTGGGTCGTGACACTTTTGAAGCTACAATTCACCTTTCCAAATTACCCTGCAAAACTTTTTATTTACAAATTTAACATATAAGTTACAAACTTCATATAAACTATTTGCACATATTGATGTGCAAAAAAATACTAGTATAAAATAAACATAGATATGAATTTTTTATTTCAGTAAGTTTAATTCGATATTATTTTAAAAAAAAATAGTGATACGTATTAAGGGTTTTTTGGCCCAGTGGGTAATCCGGTCTGGATAACGGCGGACATGGACCAAATTTTGGACCCGAAACCACCGGGCGGGTTCAGCCCGTCCTGAAATAATGATTTCTAATTTATTAAATTATCCGGTCCGAACTCGGCCCGAGTCTAAATTTGTACAGGTCTAGTCTAATTCAAAGTTAAAAAATCATTCGTATATATTTAAAATATAGAAAAATTACAGCATAATTCAAAATATATACACTCAAATTATATTTAAAAATATATATGTAAAGGTATAACGGGTACAAATTTTTAAAACAAATTAGATCCTAAAAATTAGTGATAATCATATCTTAATGGTTCTACAGTTTATTTTTTAAAATATTTTCCCCTTAAAACTCATGATGTTAAGAAATCAATAATATCGCCTCTTTCTCATTACATTGACTACTACAAATGCACTCTTTCCACTTTACTAAGGAATGTAGAGTTGGGATAGAAGTGAGTGAGATGGAGTCTATTTTAGAATAATTTTCTAATGTTTATGGTACTACTTAATAATGTATTTATGTGCACAAGTTATCATTTGAATAAATTAAAAAATTATATGATCAATAAATATGTTTATTCACTTAATCTATAAACATTTGAATTATAGGAATGAGACGTATAAAGTGTAGATATCTTTGTATAAATATGTACCCGGGGTCATGACTTTCTGTTGCAATCCAAAAAACAATGGAAATTAAATGGGAAGATGAAGATGAGTAACACTTTAGAAGTAATTGTAATACATCAATATTAGTATAAATAAGATGTATGACATAAGTATTGAGGAATAAGAAGAAATGAATTAATCTTTTGTCTCCCTTCTCATGTTCTTTCCTTTTCCCAAACTCTAAAATCCTTCATCAATTTCTCATCTCCTATTACAATTACTTCTAAAGTGTTACTCATCTTCATCTTCCCATTTAATTTCCATTGTCTTTTGGGTTGCAACACTTTCACATAATTTTTTTGTGTATTATTATAGGTAAGGTCTTCAATTTAACTTATCGAATCTGTATTACTCACTGTCTCAAAAGTTTTAGAAAAGATCTTACGTATATAACCAACCTACTTCAAAAACATATAAAGGCTAATATGGATTCAGGTAAGGTACTTCAAAGTTTTATTATTAAATGACTTTTAGATCTCTATTAGGTTTAAAGTTTTATGATTTTCCGCAACAACTTTTACAAAGTCTAATAGTATACCGTGTCACATTTTGCAAAAGGATGCTCTTTAGAAATAGAATTTCATTACTATTCATGACATCAAAATATAATAAAAAGCAACGTGTCTATTTAGACTACAAGAACTATTTAATACTCCATAATACCTTACATTACTTGGCGGTATAGCCTACAAGAACTATTTGACGCTACAACTTACGACAACTACTTACTACTTGATGATACACTACAATAACTATTTTAATAGTACCTTACATTGTTTAATTAAAGTCTACAAGAACTATTTCATTGAAGTCGAATAATTTTACCACTCTTTCTCCCATCTGTCGAGTCTTAACATCATAAACGCATATCTGCAATAAAAATATATTATATTTTAGTCATCTGCAGTATAAAAACTACTTCATTAAAATTTAATGATCAATATTAAATGCTTAGACATCTTACCTTATTACTCCCTCTGTCCCATAATGTTTGTCCACTTTCCATTTTGGGTGTCCCCTTAGGTTTGTCCACTTTCGTTTATTCTCAACCACACATTCAACTTTTTACTCATTTACTTATTAATCATTTATTCTCAACCACACATTTTATACCTTCTTTCTACCTTAATTACCGTGCATTTTATGCTTTTGGACAAACAAAACGGGACGGAGGGAGTATTTTTTTCCATACTTCATATTCAAGTACGTGAAGAACGCGTATCCCAAAGCCAATATGATTGTATGAATGCTGGTTGTGACAATGTTCTGCAACTTGAACGTTTCCGTTAAATACTTTCTCCAACCATTTTCCTGCATTTAAATTTAAATTTAAATAAAAGTAAATTTAAATAAAATTAACTATTTGATGTTTATGGGCTACAAGGTAAGATTGAGCCGACTGTAAAAATTATTTTATAACAATTAAACAAAATTCAAATAGATATAAACTTCCATATATTAAATAAGTATAATATACATTACTTTCAGTTTTATCATTTACGATAGTAACTAACTAATGAGTATAATAAGATGAGAATAATACCTGATGTGGATTGACAGTCCCGGCGCCGTTAGCAACTACATTTGCGGTGTTATTACCCATTTGTTGTACTGGGTTTGCTCCTCCACCGGGTGGCTGGCAAATAAATTTATTGAGTTTATTTAATATTGCTTTCAATTTTATCATCTAATAAATTTTATTAATTGAATTTATTGGATTTGCTCGTACAATAATAACTGATTATATATAAAT
This sequence comes from Sedum album, assembly GCA_006409495.1. Lineage (NCBI taxonomy): Eukaryota > Viridiplantae > Streptophyta > Magnoliopsida > Saxifragales > Crassulaceae > Sedum > Sedum album. The sequence goes on from QZGG01000086.1 coordinate 226,491, forward strand.
TATCATTACATTAAAATAAAATAAAATAAATACCTGGACAATTTCAGGGATTCTAGCGGCATTTGGAATGATACCTTCCTTCCAATTTCTAATGGTATTTGGCTGACAAATAAATTTAATAAAGTTATAACTGATTCAAAATTCTTAAAGTATAGATTTGTAATTAATAACTTACCGATGGTATTTTTACGCGATGATCGTCTCCTTCCATCGGAGCGCTGTTAGTACGTCTCATCACAATATCTGCAGGACTGCCGCCACCCTGTCCGGTTACTCTAACCAGGGAACTAGCACAACGTCCTAACCTCTGATTATCTTCCCGGCCGCCTGACATTTTTCTTACTAGAGAGCAAAGAAAAAAAGGTTAACAAGAGGTAGATGAGAGAAGAGGGAGGTTTTTGATTTTGGAAAAATACAAATGCGTGCACCGCGAGAAGAGACAGATACCCTAACGAGCATGAGGAAGTTGGGATTAGTATCACATAACAAGACAAAACAAGGCTAAGGACAAAAAGATCATAGGTATGTCCAAAAAAATGGGAAAAGTGATACATTTGGAAGGCAAAAGTAGGATTTCTCAATAATTAAAATTAGTGTAGTGCCACGGTCAATAGAAGTGCACGAACAAGGAAGGGTCTTTGATATATATAATTCCATATATCTCACATATCAGTCGTGTGTTTATTTAATGTTGGAGCTTTTTTCTTATTAGCTAATTAGCATATATCCCCTGAAAATAGACTTATCGATGCCATTAAGCTGTGAAAGTATTTATGTTTTTGGATGGCAATCTGCGTGCGTAGTAGGTTTGCTAGAGCACTTGCATTGGATGGCCTACATCAGAAAAAATTTCTATCAGCTGCAGAGACCTGCTGTTTCAGTTTATGGACCAATATAGTTCAAACTTAAAAGATGGCGGGGATTGGAGCTACAACTTTATGCATGCATTCAAAGATGCCCATTGACTCTCTTTTGCTTGACTGTCTGCTGTTATAATTATCATACATGTGAAAGCAATACGTGTATATATGAACACAGCATTTTGTTAGTGTTTTGGGTTTCTTATGTGATGAGAGTTCATGAAATTTTGATGCGATTAAGAAGGCCGGATGGTGACTTCATTACTGGAATAAATCTATTCTAATAAGGTTTTTTTCTTCTCCCATTTACGTCAGTACAATCAGTAGCGGTGAAGAGCCAGCAGGACAGGATTGAACGCATTTGTAAGTGACTAGCTTGTTCATCTATGAGTTTATCCATTCAAACAACTTATATTTTTTTAGTAAAACAGTCGTATGCGACGAGCCGAAGCGGGCGCAATGCTGAAGCGGAAGCTGGAGCAGAGGTGCACAATGTGAAGGCGCGGATGAGAGGCCAGGAGGAACGAGAATGGCGTGCGACCTAACAACAAAGAATTATTAGCTTAAATTGGAATTGTATAAATAGCAAACTTGTCTGCATTTCATTTCAACTTTGTAATCAGACTTTGTATTCAATTTCGTAATCAATAAAACCCTACGTTGAGCTCGTCCGGATTCGTCCCTGCGACTCTTCTCCGCAATCGATCTCCGTCGTCGTCGACCTAGGTCCGTTGCAATTGGTATCAGTTTTCCGGTCGGTCCCTTCCGTTGTCGTGACTCTCCCGTCGAGTGTTCCTTCCGGTTAAAATTCAAATTCTGGCGCGCTTGACAGTTGCGATATTGTCAAAACAGATGGATGAACGCTTGAACATCATCGAGCAACAATTGAATGATCAACAACTATTCCAACAGCAATGTGAAATCAGGCAGCAAAATAATGATATCCGCTTACAGGAATTGAGCGATCGCCTTGCTGAATTGATCACTAGACTTCCGATAGTGAGGCAGCCTGTTCCGGATATTCCAGTCGCGCGGCAACATGAGATTCCTGCAAATAATAGGCAGATCGAGATCAACAATGAAGGTATGCATCTTCATCCTATGCGTCCTATGAATTTCATGCCTAAGATTGAATTTCCAGTATTCGATGGTTGTAATCCGAGATCATGGATCAAAAAATGCAAGAGATACTTTGAGCTTTGTAGAATTGCTGAAATCAACGAGTAGATATGGCTTCTATGTACATGATCGGAAAGGCTGAGGCATGGATTAATAGTTACCTGAGTGTGCGCCGTAATGTGGACTGGGATGATTTTGTTGTTGATCTATATACTCGATTTCGAGAAAACATAGGCAGCTCTGTTGTGGAGGAATTTAATAAGCTGCAGCAGAAAGATTCTTTGGAGGATTATCTTGATTCATTTGAAAATCTTAGAGGTTGATGCTACAACGTAATGCACTATTACCTGACTCATATTTTCTGGATAGCTTTATTGGAGGATTGTTACCTACAGTAAAGCCTTTTGTGCGAGCCTTAAAACCAGCTACCATTGCTGAGCTATGGAGTTAGCTAGATATCAAGAGGAGGATTGAAAGCTGCAAAAAATGCAAACAGACAGTATTAGAAAAGCCTGCATTTAAGTCATACTCTCAGCCGGTTCATTCTATCACAAAAGGCAGCAACACAAATTATACTACAAAGTTCACTCAACCATTTGCTGATGGAGCTAATCAACTACAGCCTGTGACTAATTCTAAATTCAGGAAATTGTCACCAGCAGAGATATGAAAAAAGGAAAAAGAACTTATGCTTTCATGCGATGAACCATATGTACCAGGACATAAATGCAAAGGGAAGTTATACAGCATTATTCTTATTCCTGATGAGTGCGAAGAAGTACCTGAATGCAGTTCAGTGAGGGACAACACACTGAGTTGGTTGAATGTATCCGCACCTGATGACATTTGGAGGAACAACCGTTTATATCCTTGAATGCTATGTCTGGACACAATTCATATCAGACGATGAGAATTACGGGAAAGTTAATCAGTTTACTCTACACATTTTGATTGATTCAGGCAGCACACATAACTTCCTCGATATTACTGTGGCTAAGAAACTGGGGTGTAAAGTCACTAACACTTATCCATTGGAAATAGCAGTTGCTAATGGTGATAAACTAGTTACCACTAAGATGTGCAAAAGTTTCCAATGCTCTCTTCATGGTGTTCTATTTACAATGGATGTGATGCTCGTACCTTTGGGTGGATGTGAAATGGTGCTGGGAGTTCAGTGGTTATCCTCCTTAGGTCCTGTTGTATGGGACTTTAAAAACTGCAAATGGAATTTATGTATCAGGCAAAAAGAGTGGTAATAAGGGGCATTACTAAGGACATCTTAAATGGATTCTGGCAAAGCAATGAATAATGAACTAAAGAGGGTGAAAGATTATGGTGGTCAGTTGTTCGCTATATCTGTCCAAAAGTCACAGGATTGTGAGAAACCAGGGACCATACCTGAGTCCATTATGGGAGTCTTGGAGGAATTTTCCGATATATTTGAGGAGCCAACTGAGCTGCCTCCTGAGCGTGAACAATCATCAATATTCATCTCTTACCTGGTACAAAGCCAATTAATGTCAGACCTTATAGATATCCAGTGGTGCAGAAGGATGCTATTGAAAAAATCACAAAAGAAATGCTGCAAGCAGGTATTGCAAGAATAAGCCACAGTCCTTTTTCTTCCCTATTGTTATGGTGAAAAAGAAAGACGGTTCTTGGAGGTTTTGTGTAGATTACAGGGAACTTAACAAACACACTGTTAAAGACAAGTTTCCTATTCCGTTATAGACGAATTGTTGGATGAGCTACATGGTTCATGCATATTTTCTAAGATTGATCTAAGGTCTGGCTATTGGCAAATAAGGATGCATGCTGAGATATAGAAAAGACAGCTTTCAGAACACACGAAGGGCATTATGAATTCGTGGTTATGCCTTTTGGGCTTACTAATGCTCCTCAACGTTTCAAAGTCTCATGAATTCTATATTCAAAGATTATTTGAGGAAGTTCATTCTGGTTTTCTTCGATGATATACTCATATATAGTAAAGATGCTTTCCAGTCACAAGAATCACCTAGCAATTACGCTGTCTATTCTACGGCAACATAAGCTACTGGCTAAGTTCAGTAAATGCTTTTGGTACAGAGATTGTAGCTTACTTGGGGCATGTATCTCTTCCCAAGGTGTTGCCACTGATCCTTCAAGATTGAAGCAATGAAGAGTTGGCCTCACCTGCAAATGTAAAGAATTACGAGGTTTTCTTGGCTTAACTGGCTATTATAGAAAATTTATAAGAAACTATGGGATTATAAGCAGGCCTTTAACAGAGTTGCTCAAGAAGAATGCTTTTCTATGGACCCTGACAGTTTTACAGCTTTTGAGAATTTAAAGCAGGCTATGTGTGAGGCTCCGTCTTAGCCTTACCTGACTTCGAGAAGTTATTTGAAGTGGAGACTGATGCTTCTGATGTGGGCATTGGAGCTGTCTGGCGCAAGATAATCACCCCATTGCCTTCATTAGTAAGGGACTTTCTGAAAAACATAAGACATTATCAACTTATGAGAAGGAATTGTTGGCAGTTATTTTTGCTGTGGATAAATGGAGACCTTACCTGGTGGGAAGAAGATTTTTGATTAAAACTGATCACTTCAGCTTGAAGTACCTTCTATCGCAGAGAGTCACCACTCCTTTCCAAAGCAAATGCCTTCCAAAGTTATTTGGCCTTGACTTCGATATTCTGTACAGACAAGGGAAGGATAATAATGTGGCTGATGCTTTATCCAGAATTCATGGTGCAGAACTTAATGCTATTCTTATTTCGCAGGTAAGGGCTGACCTGTTGGATAGAGTTAAGCAAGCTGGTCTCTTCCTGCTATGTCTTCTATGGTGGAAGAGCTAAAACCAATCCTGCTGAGGTAAGAAAGTTCATGGCAACATGATTCTTTAGTCAGAAAAAACAAATGGTTGTTGGCCCTGATATTACCTTGAGAAAGGATATTTGTGCCCTTCTCCATGATTCTTCTTTGGTGGACATTCGGGTGCTCACGCCACCTACAAGAGAATTTCCAATTATTTTACTGGAAAAATATGAAGAAGGATATTCGAGAATATATCAGATCTTGTCCTATATGTCAGCAAAACAAGTCTATTCAAAGATCTCCTGCTGGACTTCTACAGCCATTGCCTATCCTGATGCTTTGGACTAATATCTCTATGGATTTCATTGAGGGTCTTCCCAAATCTAAAGGCAAGGATACTATATTGGTGGTTGTTGACAGACTTAGCAAATATGGCCATTTTCTTTTGCTTTCTCACCATTCAAAGCCTCAGATGTGGCCCAGGTCTATTTTGATCAGGTTTTCAAGCTACATGGAATCCTAAGTCCATTGTCAGTGATAGAGACAAGATTTTTATCAGTCATTTTTGGCAAGATCTGTTTAAGCTTCAAAATGTGGACTTACTTCTATCTAGTGCCTATCATCCCCAAACAGATGGGCAGACTGAGGTTGTAAACAAATGCCTAGAGACTTACTTAAGGTGTATGACTGGCGAGAACCTAAGATTGGGCTAGATGGATACCTCTTGCTGAATGGTGGTATAACACCAATTTTCATTCCTCCATTGGAGCGACTCCATATGAGATTGTCTATGGCCAGCCTCCGCACATCCATCTGCCATATGTTTCGGGAGACAGCCCTGTGGCTCATGTTGATAGAAGTCTACAAGCCAGAGAAGAATGTATTACAATGCTGAAATTTCATTTGAAGAGGCTCAAGATAGGATGAAAATTCAGTGTGACAAACATAGAACTGACCTGCAACTCGCCATTGGTGATTTGGTTTATGTAAAGCTGCAACCATATAGACAGCAATCAGTGGTGCTTCGCAATTGTCACAAACTAGCTGCTAAATATTTGGACCATTTCCTATTATTGCAAGGATTGGGGAAGTTGCTTATAAGCTTCAATTACCTGAAGCTCGAGGATTCACCCTGTATTTCACATTTCTCAGCTTAAGAAGCATCATGGTCCGGCACCCGTCGCCAGTTCTCTGCCGGCCATTGATGCAAATCTGCAGATAAGTGCAGAACCTATCGCTATTATTGATAGAAAACTTGCTAAACGTGGAAATTTGCCTGCTGTCTATTTTCTTGTGCATTGGTCAGATGGGTCGGAAGAAGATGCTACCTGGGAGTGGTCAGAGGATTTTTGCGTCGTTTCCCCAATTTTCCAGTCAATGGTAGCGCTGAGGTGCGACGAGCCGAAGCTTGCGGACAAGCTTCATTCCAAGGGGTGGGGAGTGCGACGAGCCGAAGCGGGCGCAATGCTGAAGCGGAAGCTGGAGCAGAGGTGCACAATGTGAAGGCGCGGATGAGAGGCCAGGAGGAACGAGAATGGCGTGCGACCTAACAACAAAGAATTATTAGCTTAAATTGGAATTGTATAAATAGCAAACTTGTCTGCATTTCATTTCAACTTTGTAATCAGACTTTGTATTCAATTTCGTAATCAATAAAACCCTACGTTGAGCTCGTCCGGATTCGTCCCTGCGACTCTTCTCCGCAATCGATCTCCGTCGTCGTCGACCTAGGTCCGTTGCATCGTACATAATGCAGAGAACACTGCACTCTGCACCTCTGTATAGAAGGTGAAGCAAAAACTGATTCTGCGAAAGAAGAGGAGAGAAGAGGAAAATTGAAAAAAGTACTGCTCTGACAGCTTACTTGAAAACTCAAAAATTGACAAATCAACAGTCAGAGAAAGGGAGAGGGTAGACTTTCCCAAATAATTGGATTGAACTTGATCAGAGATTGTAGAGTAGACTAATACGTTAAACATGGTGTGCCGGCAAAACAGGCCCATGCGTTATTTTTATAAACAAAAAAAGTCCCCACTAAAAACATATAAAACCCTCATGTATCGAACAAACACACTATTAAGGTATAATGTTCTAATTTAACAGTAGAGAATTTGCATTTTGCTTAAGGCCACCAACACCTTGGGCTGGCCCAGCCAGGTTGGTCCAATAGCAGTCGTACATCGTCTCTCATCAGGATGGGTCTTTGATATATATAATTCCATGTCTCTCATCAGTCTTGTGTTTATTTAATGTTGGAGCTTTTTTTTTATTAGCTAAGTACGTAGGATTAGCATACCCTGAAAAGAGACTTATCGATGCCATTAAGCTGTGAAAGTATTTATGTTTTTGGATGTAAATCTGAAGCTTGCGCCCCGTAGTAGGTTTGCTAGAGCAATTGCATTGGATGGCCCACAAGAGATGCATCAGAAAAAGTTTCTATCAGCTGCAGACCTGCTGTTTCAGTTTATGGACCAGGAAACATTACTAAAAAACTTATAGTGTACAAACAATGAAATAATATCATACTTAATGGAGAGGATTGGAGCAGTTGGACCTTCACAACTTTATGCATGCATTCAAGGACGCCAATTGAATCACTTTTGCTTGACTGTCTGCCGTTATAATTATCAAACATGTGAAAGCAACATGTTCATATGGACACAGCGCATGTTGGTAGTGTTTTGGGTTTATTTGGAACATTGTTGGTTTCTTATGTGATGGAGTTCATGAATATATATAACGCAATGGCAGATTTTTCCAGAGTGGATAATGGCAGATGCAATTTTGATGCGATTAAGAAGGCCGGATGGTGACTTCATTACTGGAATAAATCTATTCTAATAATGTTTTTTTCTTCTCCCATTTGCGTCAGTACAATCAGTAGTGGTGAAGAGCCATCCATTAAACAGGATTGAACCCTTTTGCAAGTCACTAGCTAGTTCAAAAAAGTCTATGAGTTATCCATTCAAACAATTTAGATTTTTTTAGTAAAACAGTCGTACATAATGCAGAGAACACTGCACTCTGCACCTTTGTATAGATGTTGAAGCAAAAACTGATTTTGCCAAAGAAGAGGAAAATTGAAAAAGTACTGCTCTGACAGCTTACATGAAAACTCAAAAAATGACAAATCAACAGTAAGAGAAAGGGAGAGGCTGTCAAAGCTAAAAGGTGTGTTTTCATTTCTTTAATCAATTATGTTAATAACTACTCCCATTTTGTAATCTCCAAAATATGATAGCAAACACTTTTCCATATAATTGTCTCTGTTAATATAATCATGCGTATGTTGTCAGATTTTATGAATATTAGAATAAAACAAAAGAAGGGATACGCAGCGCTTAAGCTTGATATGTCTAAGGCATATGACAGATTAGAATGGAGGTTCATTGAGAAAGTGTTGTTGAATTTCTTTGAACTTACTCGGGTCAAAAGGTGAATTTTAATAAATCAAATATCTGTTTTAGCAGGAATGTTTGTCATGATGATAAAGAGAGGATTGCGGATATTTTAGGAGTTCATTGAATTAGTAAAATTTCAACTTACCTAGGTATGCCTCTTCTGCATTCTAGGAAAAGATCTGACTCTTATTTACAGTTACTTGATAATGTTTCTAATAAAATTCAGAGTTGTCTTACTTGGACAGGCAGCCCATCTTGAGAGTTAGAGGTGAAGTCAGCATATCGGGTTAATAGAGAGCGAGTAAGGGAAGGGTATGTTACCTTATCTTTCTTTGTTGGACAATGTTCTAATTCATCATCTGAAATTCGTTCAGATCGGAGCTCGCCGGAGCGCTCAGCCGTCGCCGGAATCGTTGCAGAAACTCAGAAACGTGAAATCGATTTCGAAATTGAGCAAAATATCTCAATTTCATTAATGGCGGCAAACTGCCTTTTAAATGTACAGAGTTTGTGTTATTTACAGACTGGACCCCTAAGAATACAAATGTACTGAAAAGACCCCTACTAATAATTACATAACTCGACACTATTTACAACTAATTACATATCTACCTAATAACAGAAATAACAGAACAATGGCAGAACTTGATCTTCAATCCGGAGCAGCTTGATCTTTATTACTCTCATTACCCCCCCTCAAGCTCGACGTGTGTAAAGCATTGGAAACGTTGAGCTTGGTACTTAGACGAGCAAGTGTATTAGAACTCAAAGCTTTGGTAAAAATATCTGCAGGTTGATCTGCCGACGCAATGAAGTGAGGAACAATAAAACCAGAAGCAAAATAATGACGTACCAGATGACAATCTTACTCAATATGCTTCGTCCTCTCATGAAAAACTGGATTTTTGGTTATGTGCATTGCTGCAACATTGTCACAAAACAAAGGAATGGGAAGCTCAACCTGAATCCCAAAATCAATGAGCAGTCTGTTGATCCAAACTAACTCACAGCAAGAATGAGCCATGGCCCTATATTCAGCCTCAGCTGAGGACCTGGACACAACAGCTTGTTTCTTTGATTTCCATGAAATCAGTGAATCACCAAGCATTACTGCAAATCCAGATATTGACTTTCTAGTGAGAGGACAAGCTCCCCAATCTGCATCACAAAAAGCTGATAAATGCAGAGATGAACCAGCTTTGTAAAACAATCCTTGAGCTGGAGCACCTTTGATGAATTTCAAGACTTTATGGGCAGCAGCCAAATGGTCAGCAGTGGGAGATGCCATAAATTGGCTCAATATATGTACTGCATAACAGAGATCAGGCTTAGTCACAGTCAAATAAATCAACTGTCCAACAAGCCTTCTGTAAGGAGTTGGATCTGGTAAGACTGCAGCTTTAGACAACGCTAATTTGTGATTAGTCTCCATAGGAAGAACTGAAGGCTTGCATGCTAACAAACCTGTCTCATTCAGCAAATCCAAAGCATATTTTCTCTGATTAATATGCAGACCAGAGTGAGTCCTTGAGACTTCAATTCCCAAAAAAAACTTGAGAAAACCAAGATCTTTGATTTTAAACTGAGAATGAATAAATTCTTTCACCCTTTCAATAAATCTGCAATTTGTTCCAGTGATCACTACATCATCCACATAAACCAAAAGAGCCACAAAAGTATCTGAATCTCGATAGGTGAAGAGAGAATAATCATTCAAGCTTTGCACAAATCCAAATTGAATAAGTGCATCACTGAATCTGGCAAACCATTGTCTGGAAGCTTGTTTAAGACCATATAAACTCTTCTTCAACTTACATACCTTGCCTTGAGCCTTTTCAGATGCATAGAAACCAGGTGGCAATGACATATATACCTCCTCATCAAGGTGACCATGCAAAAATGCATTATTCACATCCAGCTGATACAAAGGCCATTGCTTGGAAGCTGCTACTGCTAATAGGGTCCTCACTGTTGTCATCTTCACCACAGGGGCAAACGTTTCATGATAATCCAAGCCCTCCATTTGTGTGAACCCCTTAGCAACTAACCTAGCCTTGTAGCGCTCAATGGAACCATCTGACTTCCTCTTAATCTTATAAACCCATTTACAGCCAACAGGGTTCTTACCATCAGGAAGATCAACAATGTCCCATGTATTGTTCTCATGCAAAGCATGCAACTCAGCTTTCATGGCTTGGTCCCACTCTGGACTTTTATGAGCCTCTTTAAAACTAGTTGGTTCAACATCAGCAGTCAATTGAAGAATATACTTCTGAAAATCATCACTGCATCCTTGATAATCCACATAATCTGAAATGGGATATAAAGTAGTACCTGTGACTTGACCACAAATATAGTCATTCAATTTCGCAGGCTGTTTTGGTACTCTTGCTGACCTCCTTGGCACAACATTCTCAACCACTGACTCTTCATGACCAATCTCAACAGGCCTGACATCAGTATCAACATCATCCAAAACTGGACAAGCTGGAAGAACAGTTACATCCTCCTGAACATTTTCCATTTTCCTGAAAGGAAATTTATCTTCAAAGAATACCACATCTCTACTGACAAAAATAGAATGTGTGCTTAGCTCCATCACCTTGTACCCCTTCTGCCCAAAAGGATAGCCCAAAAATACACAAGCCTTTGCTCTTGGATCAAATTTTGACTTATGAGGAGCAATATTAGTTGCATAACACAAGCATCCAAAAACCTTCAAATGATCATACCTTGGTGTTTCTCCAAATAAGATCTCAAATGGGGTTTTCTCTTGCAAAACAGTAGAAGGTAACCTATTGATCAAATATGTGGCTGTTAATACACACTCTCCCCAAAATTGATCAGGCAAATTAGACTGGAGCTTTAGAGCTCTTGCTGTTTCAAGAAGATGCCTGTGCTTTCTTTCTACAATGCCATTTTGCTGTGGTGTATATGCACAAGAAGTTTGATGCAAGCAACCTGCCTCAGCCAAGAAATTCTGCAATTTGTAACTTAAGAATTCTGCTCCATTATCTGATCTCAAGGTCTTAATCTGACACTGAAACTGTGTCTTAACCATCTGATAGAACAAAATCACTTTATCTGCTGCTTGACTTTTATTTTCCAACAAATAAATCCATGTGCATCTGGACTTATCCTCTACCAGAGTTAGGAAATACCTAGCTCCTGAGAAAGTAGGAACCTTATATGGCCCCCAAATATCAGCATGAATCAAATCAAACAAATTCACACTGACTGAATTACTTTTATAAAATGGCAATCTTGTCTGTCTTGCTTGAGGACAAACATCACAATGTATATCCTGATTATTACAATCCAGTTGAAACTGTTCAGCTTAGTAAAAGGTACATGACCAAGTCTTTTATGCCAAATAAAACTCTTCTTGCTGTCATTCTGCAAACTGAAGCAACTATTGACATTATGCCTTCTGAATTGATAAAGTCCCTCCAACAGCTTACCAATCCCTGCTACAGTCTGCTTTACTGGGTCCTGAATCCAACATTCACTATCAGTAAACTTTATAATCAACTTTGTGTCAGCAACCAGCTTTGCTACAGATATCAAATTAAATCTGATACTAGGCACTAACAAAACTCCATGCAGTCTTATGTTGGCATTCAAATCACAAGTTCCAGCATGAGTCACTGAAACTGTATTTCCATTTGGCATTAAAACATTATATGGAGTCTTAAGAGCTTTAATGTCCCTTAACATATGTTCATGAGGAGTAATGTGATCAGTTGCTCCACTATCAATGATCCAAATATCCTCTGTCAATTTAATTGTTGAGAGACAAGAAATACCTGCCATATGTTCACTCTGAACATTTCCATTAAGGAATGCCATAAGCTTTCCCATCTGATCTTGTGTCATCTGAAGAGAACTTATCTGAACAGTTTCTTTAGCATTTCCTTCTGACACAACTTCTTGTCCAGCAGTACAAGCATCAGCAGTGACATTGTTAACAGAACTCTTATTTGCCTTATTCTTGTAATTCTGTCTGAATCCAGGTGGATATCCATTAAGTTTCCAGCATCTCTCTCTTGTATGTCCTGCACTCTGACAATAATTGCAGAAGAGATTCAAATTCTTTTTATTCTGATTTCCAGACTGATTTCCAGACTGATTATTATTGTTGCCTTTGCTAAATTGTTTGTTGCCAGCTTGAGGATTTCCTCCCTGATTTCCAGCATTTGAACTAAACATTGCAGAAGCCTCAGTAACCAATGGTCTATTGATTCCTCTCTGAATCTCATCCTGAATAACCATTGCATACACTTTCTCAATATTAGGCAGAGGATCCATAGGAAGGATTTGAGTCCTGATCTGAAAGTGAACTTCATTCAATCCCATGAGAAATTTCATCACCTTATCCATAGCCTTCCTGTCATTTAGACATCTAGTGGATTTACAAGCTACACCAAGATCACACAGCTGGCTATCAGACAAAGCATCCTCCTCTCCCCATAATGCTTTCAACTTAGAATAATACTTCTCAACACTCAGTTCTCCTTGTTTTAGATTCACAATCTCTTCACGCAAAGCATAAATCCTAGGTCCATTAGAAGTAGAGAACATAGACTCCAAATCTGACCAGGCTTGCATACAACTAGTTGCATGTATCAAAGATGAACCTATATCATGAGAAACTGAGCTAATAATCCATGAATGCACAACTCTACTGCATCTCTCCCATCTAAGTGCTTGAACCTTATCAACTGGCTTAGGAATCAATCCATTAACAAAGCCTAACTTATTCTTAAAGTCCAGCACCATCTCCATGGACTTCTTCCATGAGATGTAATTCTCAGCGCCAATCAAAGGCTGAGAAACTAGCGAGGCAGCAATATTTTCGTTGTGATTCACAAACAGAGGATCATCACTATGAACAACAGGCATAACTGAACCAGATTCTACCACCGGATTCATCACGCAACACAAAGCTCAAAAACAAACGAAATCGCAAAATTCAAAGTAATCAACGAACTGACAAACTCACAGATCGATGAGCCGCTCTGATACCATGAAATTCGTGCAGATCGGAGCTCGCCGGAGCGCTCAGCCGTCGCCGGAATCGTTGCAGAAACTCAGAAACGTGAAATCGATTTCGAAATTGAGCAAAATATCTCAATTTCATTAATGGCGGCAAACTGCCTTTTAAATGTACAGAGTTTGTGTTATTTACAGACTGGACCCCTAAGAATACAAATGTACTGAAAAGACCCCTACTAATAATTACATAACTCGACACTATTTACAACTAATTACATATCTACCTAATAACAGAACAATGGCAGAACTTGATCTTCAATCCGGAGCAGCTTGATCTTTATTACTCTCATTAGTCATAGTCACAGTGTACATATATGATCACTAAAATTTGTTATTTTTAAACTGTGAACTAAACAGGAATCTGACTGTTGCATCCACTGACTGATATCTTTCTAATACCATTGAGGAGTGTAATTCCTCTGCGATCTCAAGGCATTTGCATTTTTGGGTTTCTAACTGTTTGCACTTTCGATTTTTAGCCTGTTTGTACATTTTGACCAGTGCGCGTGTATTTTGACTTTTCACTAAAATACAAAAAATTCAAAAAGGTAAATTGTGAACCGTTAAATCAAATCGATCCAACCGTCTGATGGAAGGATCATAGAGATCAATAGGATATCTGTTGGGTCGCAGATCATCTGATCTCTACCATCCACTATCCTACAAACATGCTTAACTAGTCGCCAAGTTCAGTAGCCAAACTTGATGACTTCTTCTACACTAAATGCCTATAAACACTTGCAGAAGTACCCAAGTTCTTGTTCAAGCAACAGAATTTGAGGCATCTTAGACTATTCGTCCATTTTGCAAAAGGTTTGCCACTTCCTCACTGCTCACTGGTAAAAAATCATCACTGTGAGCTTCCACGTACGCACTCCATTATGTCTCGATACATTAGACAAGAAAAGATTTTTTTTTAAAGGGGAAGCTCTCTTCGCCTTAAGTTTTCAAGATTCCCAACAGCAAAAGTATCGAACCACTAGTTTGCAAATCCCTCTTCTGCTTTACAGCCAACAACACCATGTCAACTACAGCTCAACAAGAATAATCTAATGGAAAGATTCTTATGGTTTTTACTAAGCTGGCAGAAAATGAGTGTTGTTTGGTGTATACTGTCTGCTTTATGAACTTTGTTAGGCAAGGCAAAGACATTTTTAAGTGCCACCAACTGTTGGCTTTTGCAATAGTAGAAAGGAAAGTTTCTTGTTCCACCATATTGTCTACTCTTCTATGATTTCAGTTTCTTCATTTTTAAAGACAAGTAGCAAAATGAAGATCCTAATTTGAGCTGTACAAACTACAAAGTCACTAAACAAAAAATTCCCATTAAACAGATTATGAGGTTTGATCATTCGGATTTGGATCATGTGTTGCATGCAACATATTACATCCAAATGTAAAGTGATGTAGTTTTGTTTTATTAAATATCAAAATAACTTCGTTTTGAAAAGGATTCAGAAATTTTAAATTTGGTTTTAGTGAACTGTTTTGTTTTAAGTTAATTATGAACAAAACTACGTCATTTTATCAATTAAATTTGAATTTTAGATTTCAAATTTTAATTGTATGTGGTTGTAGGCTGCACGGAATCCGGACCCTTAATCATTCATCAACCATTAAACTGATAGTTTTTGAAGGTACAGTTCGTATTTCATAACAATCCTGATACAAAATTTTCACGATTGATTACTAATAATCTAAATGATGAGTTTTAATTAAAAAATAACTATCAAATCCAACCATTCATAGTTTGTCGTCACTTTTGCAAACCCAATATACAAATTTAATTAAAACAAAATTTAATCTTAATCATCAAATTAATCAAATTAACGTCTAGAAATATGTTATTGAATCTTATAAAAATAGAGATTGTATCATGTGGAAGCCCCCCTTTTTATGGATCCATGGATCCTCCTTTGCAGCCGTTGATTGCATTTTCTGTTTGCATTTTGGACGCACCAGATTATGCCACGTGTTTGCATTTTTGAAATGCACATGTAAGTTGCACATGACAAATGCACACGTGAGTGCACATGCTCATTAATGTGCTGTCACAATCTGGTGCGTCCAAAATGCAAACAGAAAATACAATCAACGGCTACAAAGAGAATTCATGAATCCATGAAAAGGGGTTCCACATGATACAATCTCTATAAAAATATACCTCTTTCTCTTAATTTTTATTTTTAAAATTTGATATTCCAAAAAGCTAAACCTAATTCTAAACTCATCGGCCCTGTCCTGGTCGCCGTCGTTGACTCACCAACCCCTCTCACTTTTCGCCGCACAAAAACACTAAATCTAAATCACACCCATTACTCTTTTCAATCAATTGATTATTCCTCGCTTCTCCAATCTGCGAATCGCGCCACTCGTGGATGACGTAGTGCTTGATTTCAAATAGAGGCATATACGTGCAAGTGCTACTCAATTACAATGATGCGTCAGATTTAAGAAAGATACCATCTTGCTTGATGCGCCCTTTTCATTCTTGTTTTGGATGGCTTTTGATGCTTGCTAGTTGCTACTGAGGTAAATTGTATTATGTTTTTTATCTTTGCTTCAATGGTTCTTTATTGAAATTGTTGGAGTATAATTCTGCTTTGCTGGTTTTTTTCGTTACGGAAATATGTAATGTTGTTTTGTTGGAGCATTTTTCCACCGATATGCTTGAGTGTTTTTGTGAGTTTGGGTGTGAATGGATAGCAAATTGTTTAGTTCTTTGTATACATGTGTTAATAGCTTTTTAATCTTTCCGATAGAATTGTTCGACGAGCCAAGCCTTGTAGGTAGTTTTATGCAATCCTAATGAAAATCGTTCGCGATTGAGTGCTCTCAGGACACTGTTACCGTTGTCTTTCTTGTTTGATGTTAGAGATGCTGAAGCTCATTTTAAGATACTCATTACTCAGCGTCTGCCGTGGGGATATTGCTTTGATTTGCACTTTCTTGTTCGTGTTTATTCTTGACTGGAAAATAATGCATGTTTACACTAGTAATCATTATTTGTACTGCACCTTTAAATGGAAACAATAAAATGTCTGTTTCTTCGTGTATGTGCAAAAGCTGATTTATTTCTTTTTATGTCTAATAGATAGTTGAACCTCGACCTGCTGCCATTGGTGAATTTGATCTCAGAAATGGAGGAAGATTCCACAAGTTCTTCCCCTGTCAAGTCGTTCTTCGAAGCTGTGTTTAACTTTATACAAAGATTCTTGTTTGGGATTTTATCCATTGGTCCCATTCCATGTCACATAGCCTTCATAATGGATGGAACCGTAGGTATGAGAAAACCCACAATCTGTCGTATGGAATGGGTCACAGGGCTGGATACGTAGCTCTGATGAACCTGCTTAAATACTGTTATAGACTGGGAGTAAAGTATGTGACTGTGTATGCCTTCAGCATTGACAATTTCAAACGTCCGCCTGAAGAAATTCAAAAGTTGATGGAATTGTTGCAAGAAAAGATTGAGAGCTTGCTAAAGGCCGAAAGTATTGTCTACCAATATGGCATTCGAGTTCATTTTATAGGTAACTTGAAGCTCCTGAACGAATCAGTTCGGATAGCTGCTGAAAAGGCCATGAAAGCTACTGCCCACAACGACAAAGCTGTGCTCTCCATATGTATATCATATACTTCAATAGATGAGATTCGCCATGCTGTGCAAGAGTCCTGCAGGGATGCAAGTTCTAATGGTAACATTGTGTTTGAAGAAGTTGGGTGCGGGATGGAATTCCCAGTTATCAGTTTGGTTGACATTGAGAAGAGAATGCACATGGAAGTCGCACCTGACCCTGATATAGTATCAGAAGCTCCGGTGAACACGTCTAAGCAATTTTCTTTTGTGGCAAACAGCCGCAGTCTCTTGTATACTACCGCAGCATTGTGGCCGGAGGTTGGCTTGCGCCATCTAGTTTGGGGTGTACTAAATTTTCAACGATACTACTCTTACTTGCATAAGAAAAAGAAGCAATTGTAGTTTTTCAACTTTTGTATTGTATTGGCCAACTCGGTTTGGCATACTTTATTGCCTTTTAGGTCTCTTTAATCTTCCTGTATGCCTGTACTGATTATTTTGACACTCTATTTTGCCACCAATTCCTTCTGCGTGAGCATAAAGCTTTTCATAGCTAAAAGACTCTTTTCTTGTGTGTATGATCTGTTCAACAATACAGTTTTATGATTTATGTTCTCCCAACAAACGATCTTGTCTGTTCTAAAGCAAATAGCTGGTCCAACACAATGGCCGAGTTATTCTGTTCTTCTATCATCTTATGGGATGAAGGCCAACAAGCTTTCTTGTCTAGTGGAGCTTAGAAAATGATCTGAATCAGAATTGCACGACTTTTGTAATGGTAATTATCTTGAGGACTTGGATCTGACTGAAGGAAAGGCATCCTTTCTTAGCAAGAAACGCACACCCTTAACAATCTCTTCTTTCACCATGAACAAAACAGCAGCTGCCAGAACACTCTGTACTATCTTTGTGCTCATTCCTTTGTAGAATCCAGGTAATCCTTCATACCGGATCATCTTCATAATGGCATCCTGTGTGCCTGATAATTTAAGATAAAATGAAAAATAAGTGCACGATGAGATATACTAAGCTGATTGACATGGCTATGCCCAGAGTTTTATATGACTAATGAGGATGTAACGTATTTTATATAAAACATTTTAATTTCCTTTATCAGCAAGGTTGAACATGGATATGCCCAGAGTGAATGGTGCAGTGTGCTTGCTTTCCATACCTTCATAGTGATGTCTTCCATCTCCGCCAATGACTTGCTTGGCTTGAAGCCTTGACTGCATTGGCAAATCAATTATAGACTTCTTTAGTATGTCAGCAGTATACAAGAAGACACTTCCAAAAACCCAAGAACTAAAATATTTAACACTAGAACTAAAATGGATCGCCTCTAAGGTATGTCATGTCGCGCAGTCACACTATATAGCGAAAGTGAATGCAGCAGCCCAAAAACTCACATTTGACAAATAGTGTGACACTGACTACTGTAAAAAAATTCCCCAATTTCTTTCAACAGAGAAAAGGAAAACGTGATAATATCAACCTTAACAACCAGAAGAGGATATGTCATAAGGGTGGCCCCAAGCTTTGCCAAAGCTCCAATGATAAATATCTGACAATATAAAGTAAGTTTAATAATAACAACGTTAGATGATGTGTTTTTGGAAAAAAGAAGGGGCTCTTGATTAGATGAGTTGTTAGTTGGAAAAGAAAGTTCATAACAAATCCTGGAAGCAGCACTACCTCCCATGCAGTTACTCCATTGCTGCTTCTCTTACTTGACACACGGGTTTCCTTCAACTTCTTTAGGAGGGTTTCATACAACATAAACTGTATGGAAGGGTTGCTGACCTTCAAACAACAGTGAACTCAATTAGTTAAGTTGGTTTCTGTTGTGGAAAGAGTCACATATCACCTACCATCATCAGTGTTGGCAATACACCTTTCCAGAATCCCTTAATTCCAGCTTCATCATACACTTCTTTAATCTGGGTAAAGATACAGTGTAAGAAAGGGAAAGTATCGGATACGAACAATAGTATTGGTTGGATATGATTGCACACACATGTCTGAATACGAGGGAGGAAACAAGTGGACACTCATTCAGTAGCCATCAAAAGGATAACATGCAGTAGTACAACAATGACTCCTTTCATCATGAAATCATATTTATTTTAATTTATTTTCCTATGACAATGATTTCTGCTTTATATACATTGTAATTCGATTAGCCGAAACTAAATATGTTAATTTTGAGCTCCTATGTGATATAACATGCAGTAGAACTTCATTATATTGTCAGATAAGTAACTCCATTTGTTTTACGCATTGCAAAGACACATTCACAGATACAACAATTATCCGAGTCCAATACATTTTCAGTTAAATTGACATGGTTTTGGCAGCAGCGACAAGTTTTGATAAAACTACAAGCAATTGACGAGCTGGATTTACAAGTTAAAGGTCAATCAGCTTTGGAGACTCTACATCGTAAGAAAGCTTTTAATAGTTCATCTTCCCATTTGAGAGTTGTTATATTTCTTGCTATGTTTCTTTTGTTTGGCTTAGCAGCAAAAAATGTCCAAAATATAGCTACATCGTGTATTTGTAAGCAAGAATTAATGACTACATTTCAAATTTTGGCATACTACTTAGCATAAGATAATCTGCATACCACAGTGGCAGTCCCATAACGAGGAGACTCATGTATTGATAAAAGAGGCTCATCACTTGCAGATGCTGATATATGCGTTTGTTGAGGTTTTTTAGAAGCCGCTTTAGTGTGAGTCTGCAAAACCAAAAGTGCTATTAAATATAATATGTACCAGAAAAAAAATAAAGATGCCACAAATTTGATGAATATGATGATTAGAAATTACTACAATATTTCATTTTCATCACTTTTAAAATAGACCATTACCTGCATCCGTGTAACAACCACCCATATGGGAATTGTCATCAAGACATTCACACAACTGCATAATGAAAATATTTGTAGCATAAAAAACTAGAAGTCCAGCAGCATACTGTGAAATTTGACAACATTCAAGTGCACAAAAAGAATCCACAAGTATAATGCCTATCAAGTGTAGTGTGTAGACGAAAATAAATGAGCATTAAACTTCAGCTTGGTATCAAACTGTATGGACTTCAATCCTTTGCGCCTTGGCAAATAAAAACAATAACAGATTCAGATTTGACATCTTTATTTGATATGAGGATCAGTTCCAAAGCAAAACACATGCATACACCTAAACTCAGATGATATGGAGAACTCAATAACTGACATTCTACCCTACCCAGAGAGGAAAAAGGGGAAAATGGGTGATACCCTGATAAAGCCGCCACCAATAGAGACGACAACATTCCAACTGATCCGTCACCAACTCCTCTTTTCCTTCTTTCAAGTGCAGATGCCTCAGCTCTATTCCTAAATATTTGATAAAAATAGTAGTAAACACCCTGTTCCATGTCAAAGGTAAATAAAAAGTCAGGCAATAAGCTAGAAATTCCCATCCAATTACGTTCACATTCTAGTTTTAAATGTTTTAAAAGTCACTCACCTGAGATGCAGCAGTACCGACCAAGGAAGGTGCCAAGCCTCCATACAACCTCCCCCATCCCTCTTGCTTCACAACCTAAACCACATTATAAACCATACACCATAAACACCTCCACGGCAAAAATACAAATCAAATAAAAACAATAAAAAAACAAAAACCTGATACATTTGCTGTATAGTCCCAACTTTACTCCCCTCCTTGCTGGGATCACGATCCGTCTGCTGCCTGGTGTTGACCTAACAACATCAAACAAAAAAGCAAAGTCAAAACCTCTACATAAATCACTTAACAAATAAGCACAGAAAATAATAAACAAAAAAGGAGATTACAGTTTGAAGAGGATATGTGATGAGCTGAGCTATGATGCCTCCACCGGCACCGGCCAAGCCGTTGATCGCCGCATCAGACATACTCAGTAATCAATCAATCGATCGGCTGTAGTTGTGATTTTTCAAAGCAGCGATCGAAACGAAATAAAGCAATCGATCGGATGGAGAAAAGTCTGATTTGTGGAAGAATTAGGTATGGAAAATTGAGACAGAGAGACCGGCGGGATTAGTTATGTTAAAATTGAATGGAAGTAGGGTTCGATGTCGATCGATTGGCCTATTGCGTAATGATCTGCCCTACTTTCCAGTCTTCTTCTCTCTCCTCGATCCTGTTGGTTGTGCATTTCGATATAAAATGTTTTTTTTAATTTTAATTTGAATAAATTAATATCTGACATAGGAAAATAATTGACGTTTTAAAGTTAAATACCCTTGGACCTTGGTGGTGAAAGATTCTAACAGGACACACATCTTTTAATAAGACGGAATGACATAATCTCAGTCATTGATTTTTATCAATTCAACGATTGATATTAATAACTGTCAATCACCAACCGCCCGTGTATTTTATAAATCCAACCGTACAATTAATTAAAAACTAACTTTAATCTCAACCGTCAAATTAATCAAATCAACGGTCAAGATTATGTCCTTATGTCTCACAAAATTTACATATCTCTAGAATCCAACTCAATACCCTTGTAATCGGTTAGTTTCAATAAAAACAAAAATAATTTGTAACATAAAGACACATTATTTCATTTGATGATTTACTAATTTGAATGTTGAGATTATAATTGGTTTTTCATTAAAATGGATGTTTGGATATGCAAAGATATGGACAATTAAATTTGACGGTTATTAGTAAAAATCAACAAATAAGTTGATGTTCTATAATTTTATTTAAAGTTGTATGTCATACTTAAACCATTCTCCATTTTCAATTAGAGAAAAAGTAAAAGGAACGCCTCAAACTCTCGCCGACTCAAACTCTCACCGCCTCAAACCACTCCCATTTGCTTCCACCGCCTCCCACCTTCCCTCCCTCATCTCCCTCCCTCCCTCCCGTTTGTTGTGACGGTGATGGAGTCGATGGGTACGTTGAGGGTGGTTTTTTGGGTGGGTTGTGGCGGTTGTGTTGAGGTGTTAATTGATGTTGATGGGTTTTGGATGGTGTGCGTACTGTTGGAGAACTGTGTTGTGTTTGGAGAGTTTCTGTTCGACGCTGGAGCGAGGAAACCTTTCACTGAGGGTGAACGACTTTTTTCTTACTCTGCTTGGAGTCTGTTTGGTGCTTTTTGCTTCCAGTCAGAGGTGTTGGCTGAGTTGCCGGGTTTGGTGCCGCTGATGGTTGACGTCAAGCGACTGTGTGTTGGAGCGAAGCCGGAGAAGGTTTTGGCTCCGTGGATGGAGGTTCTAGGCTCTGTGGATGGAGGTTCTAGCCTCCGTGTTTGTGTTTGTCTCCGCCGGTGGGCGTGATTGTTTCCGGCGTCTTGCTTGACAAGTGTTGCGTGAGCGGGCCACGTGTCTTTTTC
Organism: Sedum album; assembly: GCA_006409495.1. Taxonomy (NCBI): domain Eukaryota; kingdom Viridiplantae; phylum Streptophyta; class Magnoliopsida; order Saxifragales; family Crassulaceae; genus Sedum; species Sedum album. The sequence goes on from QZGG01000086.1 coordinate 248,686, forward strand.
TCTGCTAGGTTCATCCTTGACTGGTTTTTTTAAGCGGGTTTATCGATTGGACCTAGCTTACGTTTATGGATCTGTCTGGGTCACCTTCGTGAGTTTTTTTTTTTAGAAGTTCACTGTCCAAATCATTTTATTATCACTGAAACTTCCGAAGACATGGATTACAGATTGGTCCTCTGAGTTTTGTGCTCACATCAAACTTCTGTCAATTACTTATTCATTCTTTGTACTGACCGAGGCAGATGATCCGGTCTAGTCCTTTAGTTCACTTTCATATGTTTTGACTTCACCGAATTAGCCTAATTTATTTTTAGATTTTAAAGTCCTCGGGTGTACTCTTTATGTTTTGCCATTTATATCAAAAAAAAGTTAGAAAAAAAGTAAAAGGAGATAATGTGTACTTTAGATAATAATTAAAAATCAACAAATATTTGGGAAAGACATAAGAAGTCAACACATGCAATTTTTTTTGTAAGTCACGTTTAATTGTTTATTATATGGATGCGTATTTAAAATTGTACTTCGACTTGTCGAGGGTGGTGTGAAACCATTGACTAAGCACTTAGCATGATGTTGACGGGATGAGAATCAAGCCAATCAGCTGATCATTGTAGTCTAAAAAATTAAGTTATTTTACGGAGTAATAGATTTTGGAATATTAAAAATTCACTAGCATATTCCATTTTTTAGCTTTTTTATTTTTATTTACCTCAACATACACATAAGAATGATTTAAAAATTTATTCCTATATCATTTAAGGACTGGATAAACTTCAAATTTAAATATAGATCGAGTGATTGATCATTAAACCGCTATTCCGTTTGTCATAAGAATAATTTAAAAGTTATTTCTACATCATTCAATAATTGAATAAACTTCATACTTAAAACAGAAATCGAGTTACTAATTATTAGACCGTTATTCCTTAATCCATAAATATAATTAAAAAATAATTTCTCTAGTTCTAGAACTGAATAAATTTATACTTAAAACAAAAATCGAGTGACTAATTGTTAGACTGCTACTCCATTTACCGTAATAATGATTAGTCTTACCTTTGTTGTACTAGAAAGTTAAGCTAAAAATGATTCATTTATTTCGGAAACTTTTATTCAAATGTTTGCCATTTGTTGTTATGACATGCTCTGATGTCATGTCTTAGAAATGGTACATAATTACTTTTATTCCCTTTTTGTGCATAATTGCTAGAATTAGATAAAAAGTATTCGGTCAAATATATCACCTTTTTGTGCAAATGTTAAATAAAAAGATGAAAAATTACTCATAGGTTGACACTGCCTCCAATAAGAAGTCAACATCCTCAAAAGACTAATAACACATAGCTGACCCGCATTTCATCCAACCCACCATGAGTCACATTGGAGACGAAGGCCACGACCGCAAGCGGCTGGCATGCAAGAAGAGAGACTGCCCAAGCAGCCTAGATTATCAAAGATGGCCAAAGGGAAATGTTTGGGCCCGAAACAAGAAGCCTTTTTGTTAGTCAGAATTATCGGTGCAGTTGACGTTGACCTTGACTTTAGAAGAGTGACTAATGAAAGGTGTTATGGTGTTGCCTGTTGGATCAATCCTGGTGATGAGTACCGCACCAGGCCAGTTGTCCCTAATGCCTTCAAATGTGATCTTGACCCTGTTTGGGACGAGCTGGTCACTGTGCCGCTGGGGGAGACTTGTGTTGAGAATGCTGTCCTACGTCTGGAAGTGCTTAGGAGTTCCAGGGTTGTGGTTGATCCAGGGTGTTCTAACGGACGTAAGGTAGTCGGACGAGCAGAGTTAGGACTTGATCAGCTGTTACATGGAGACGCTATGGAATTCAGGCTTGAGTTGATGAAGACACGAGGATCTGCATGGAAACCTGAAGGCTTTATATGTCTGGAAATGCAGCTGGTAATTTTCGATACTGAACAGTCCGCCACTACCGAACAGCCAATAGAGGAGGTTTATGAATCTGAAATATACAACCACTCGAACTGAAGGGTTAGTCTAATTTGAAAACTGGTAAAGATATGGAAACTTGTAATATAACTATTGTGTGTGGCAAATTTACAAATACCTAAAATAAAAACTAAATTATGAAACTCGGTTCTTCATGCTTTGCTTGAATAGGGCACAACATTGTACAATTTGTATGTTTGTGTTCCATAGCATAAGCATGCACATAAACTAGCATCATGTTTTTGTTAGCCTAGTAAGAAAGTAAATCTATACTCAATTCTAAGAGAATAATAATAGACCAAGTTATCAAATTTTGATAGGAAATGGTTCATCTACTTGGAGCCTGGTGATTCCTAAGGGCAAGTTTCCAATTTGGTTTGCACTTTGCCAAATTGGTCCCTTGCTTATCCTAAAAATTGTAAGGTTATGGCTAACTGGACCCAAGTTACCATATTGTGAGGATACTAGTTTGTTCACTAACCCGTTTCTCATTTTCTGCAAGATCATGTCAAATGGCCATGTCAGGAGGCCTTGTGAAAGCTTTTGTTGTCCAACATTAGTTCCTTTCTGTCATTGCCCTGCTTACCGGTAGAAAAATTAGTTCAAATATCAGATCTCTTTGAAAGGATTTTCGTAGTATAATAAGTATTAACGGAAACATATCTCAGTTCTAAAGTTAATAGATAGACCTGCGCAATTTTCAAAATACTGATAATAACGGAAAGTGGATGCAATTGAGGTAAACAGTCAGTTTATCTTCCCCCTATCTGACCCATATAGAAACGAGCAATATCCTAGACGCGCCGGAACGTACATAATCTACCATTTGTTGTTAAAAACTCGCTAAGTAGATGCAGTTGAAGTTAACAATAAGTTCTTTTTCTTTTCCTTTCAGCTCGTTATAGCAAGTGGGAGGGTAACTGCTTCCGTAAATTCTCATATCTATGTGATACTGATACATGTTCGTACTTTGTAGATTCATTTCCAAACGAGAGTTAAGCCTGAATTTCAGGACTACCGATCTCTGTTGGTCTAAAAGGCATGGTTGCTTGACTAAACAAAAGTATCCAGTGTTGAAGAGAAAAGTGAAATACCCTTGGATATAATCATATAAATGTCTTCATTACCGTGGAGTCGTGGACATCTCATATTTGTGATACCTCCTAAAGAAACGCTACCTAATTGTTGTAAGTACTTTCTTAGAAGAAGTAACAGACTCATTGTAAGACGAGGCACATACCTTGACTTCAGTAGCAACCAGATCAGGAGATACAGTAAAAACTTCAAATTCGTCTTTAATTCTCTATCAAATTTCATCTTATTTTATGCAATCATTCTAAGAGACTAAACATAGGTAGTATACATAAACTAATTTTCATTTTCCAATTGTCAGTATCAACAGTGTGTAAATTTCCCAACGATAAAAATACTTGTTTTGGGGTTGAACGACCATTTGACCTCTTGACTTGAAAATCAAATAAGAGACTACTAAATGATTGTTCAGGAATGGAATAAAAATGAAAAATACGTTTGATAAAGGTACCTTAGAGCGAATAATCGTTTTGTAATTTAGCCATTCCGCCCTTAGCGTCAAGCCAGATTGCACATCTGGGTTCAAATGAGAGGAAAAACAGTCAAATGGTTTGCTATGCCTATACCGGTAGTTAAACGATCCTGACAACGCTTACGATAGGTTCAGATGACAAAAGCTATGGCCACCCAACACTGCATCATGAAAATGTCACACCAAGAGCACAGAAAAAAACCACCATTCACCCAACACACTTCTAGTTGAACTAAGGCTAATGCAGGCAGGGTGTCTAAGTCATAGTTGTGGTTGTGTCGTTGTGAAAAATTGGTAAAGCAAGCATACAGACCAGACATGGTGCGTACAAGCAAAATGGAAAAATGTTTTCACAGAAGTTAATGTTTAGACCAAACTGATGATTTAATTCAGAAAAATCAAGAGTTCAAGACATGCTATTATGCATGAAGAATTTGAAAGAGGAAAGATAGCTATCTTCAGGCTCATCCTCAACTGAAAAATATTTTAATGAGGAACTGTCAAAACATATGCAAACTATGTACATATGGACTTATTGTGCATACAAAACCACGAAAATATAGAATGAACAGTGGAATCTATGCTCAAGAACCGTTTCCTCACAAAGGATGCTCATGATGCTAGAGATGAGTGGAGCATGGAAAAATTTACATTGTACCTCAATCGTAGATTATACATTCCATATGTGTAGAAGGCGAAGATTCTATATGATCTACTATGATAACTTTCAAAAGTTTATTGACGTGATTAGGCTTTTGAATTGTCCATATAAAGTCGTTAAATAATTTTACCTGTATTGTTTTTGAGTTGTGACATACTTCAGATATCGTTGATATAATTGCCTCAATTGTGGCAAATTATTAAAAAGTTTGTCTTGTAAACTCAAAAGCGGAAAGCACATCATAAGTTTGCCGTTTCAAAATATAAAGTAATGCAAGCTTACATACCTCTCTTAAAATTTCAACTTAAATTCATTCGATACTGTCTTGATTTAGTAATACAAATGCCAAAATCAAACATGCACACGAACACCCTAAAATTCAACTTTGATGAATATAAAATACTCTACAAGATGCAAGTAGTTACCACATAAGTCGAACCTAAATTACGTATCCTAATACCACCAGAAGCTCTAGTGCTCTACACAACAACATAACTCCAGATCTAAACAAGTATACAACCGACGCATAAAGGAATCCACGTTGTATTAATTTTTCTGAAACCGGTAGATGAGAAAGACGAGTACCTTAATCGTGGACTAGTAGAGACGGAGCAGTCGGCGGCGGGAATAATGAGTACGGTTCCGGTGAGATTCGTCTCCGATTAATTGCCTTGCCGAAAATGTATTAACTAGTTTATTTCTAGAAATAATTTTAAGTTTGAATTAAAACAACATTTCGCTTGTGAATTTGAAATTAAACATTTGCGACCAAAATACTTTTAGGCCTCTTCACGTGGTTATCGCATTTAAGTATATAGCTAATATTTTTGATCTTCACTCTCATACTTGTCATGAGTAAGGTTTTAAGAGGATCAATAAATATATGTGAGACGGTGAGATATGATCTCAACCGTTGAATACTAATAATCCAACGGATGATATTTGATTAAAAAAAGTAACCGTCACTCTCAAACGTGCAAATCCAACCGCCCATTATATAAAAATCAACATTAATCTCAACCGTATATTAATCTAATCTAACGGTTGATATTAAGTTCTTCCGTCTTATCTAAACTCTTTGTTTCTTTTAAACTTTACCCTACTTATCATAATATCAAATATTACAAATACGGTGCTTACTATTAGTCAGTTTGTATAGTCTCCAATTTGAGTTTATTGGGCCGTTTTACTTCACATTCGTCGTTATCTACAAGGGACACAATTTCAAAGACTTCTGTTTCCTTTTACCTCTTCCTTAGAGGGATGCAGATTGGGCTAGTAACCCTCGGATCGAAAGTAACTAAATTATGTATATTTCTTGGTAATTCTCTTATTTCTCGAACGAACAAAAAGCAAACAGTTGTCTCTCACTCGTCTGCCGAAGTTGAATATCGTGTTATGACATCTATTACTACTGAGATAGTATGGATACGTTAGTTGTTGGCTGGTGTAAGTGTTTCTCTTTTCGAATCTACTCACACGTGTTGTGATAACACTAGTGTTATTCTGATTATTCGAAACTCTGTTTATCTTAATGTACGAAGCATATAAAAATTGATTGTCATTATCAGATTGGGACTATCACGTTGTCGTATGTTAATTTTGATATGCATATTGCAGACTTGTACACTAAAGCTGTTTCTCCTTCACGTTTTAGATTCCTGGTTTGAAACTCTCGTTGTTTCATTTTGGTAAATCGTGAGTGTCACGACCCAAAATTAGGCGTAAATAATAACAATAAATGTATAAATATTTATAAGAAAAGAATCTGAATAAAATAATTAATCAAATGTCAAATACAACGGAGCGTCTAAAAAGTACTTAAATAAAAATGACTAAATGTAACATAACAGAAGATTATTGTGATGACCCGTACGTCAAAGGCAAAGTCCCCAGCTGTTGTTGATGTCGAAACTGGTACTACTAACTGTTGCTAATCTGAAAAGAGATTTTAAAAGTAATGAGGTGAGTCGATTGACTCGGTGAATACATAATATACTTTATTAACGTTGTGTATTTTGTTTATTTCATTTGGGCAAGAACAAAAGTAAATGATGGGAATCGTAATTACGGAATCGAAAAAATTAAGTCGATCATAATGCCCTCCATCATTATTATTCTCTGTATATAGGGAGGACATTATGATCATAGTGATCCTCAATACACACCGAGGATATTACTATTCTCTGTATACAAAAAGGACATTCTAGACTTCTAGTCATGGTGATCCTCGATACACACCAATGACCGGTGCGTTGATATTAGAGGTGTCAAATAGGGCGGGTTGGGCGGGTAACGGGCGGGTATTAAACGGATAACGGATAAACGGATAATTTATCCATTAGACCCATTTAATAGAATGGGTTAAATGGGCGGGTATTGATGGGTAACGGTTATCCGTTAACACCCGTTAACCCGTTAACACCCGTTAACCCGTTAACACCCGTTATCCGTTTACACCCGTTTATCCTTTAACATCCATTAAACTATTTCTATCCGTTTAACCTTAATTAACCATTGCATTTTATCCGTTTTGTATATTTATTTTTCCTTTAATAAAAATCATTTAATTTCAAATAATAATGTTTTACTTTTATTAACATAGTATAAAAACATCTTGGTTTTGTTGGGTTTATCATTTATGAATGGCGATATCGGATGAAAAGGAAGGACTGGGCTTCATAGCCGACCCGACTTTCATCGACATCGGAAACGGAAGACTGAAATGCATCGAGACAGGTCACGAATTCCCCACCAAGGAGTTGGAATCATATGTTCGCAGCAAACGCTGCCGTTCGGGACTAATCGACGCCGCCATATTGCAGAACAAGCCTCCACTCAACGCCTTCAAGCTCGATCCTCTCTCGCGGTACTTGTCAATCTCACCACCAACTTGATTCCAGGATTCTAGGGTTTCTTAAGTTGCTTATTCAACGATTGGGGAAGTGTAAGTCGGAGTTGAATCGGCGGTGTGCTGGAGTGACGGACGATAGTCGGTGTTTCTAGGGTTTAGATGTTTAGTGACTTTTGTCTTTTCACAGATATTGACGGGTACTAACGGGTTAACAGTTCACCCTAATGTTAACGGGTCACAAATGGATAATGGATAATATATCCATTTAGTTAAATGGGCGGGTAATAGGCGGGTTTTTTAGTGGGCGGGTAATGGATAATGGATAATATTGACAGGTCTAGTTGATATTACCCTTTCTTATGGTTCTACAATTGGTTGCAATTTATGTTGGAGAAATGCAAGAGAGTAGTGGACACCATAATCAGTGGTTGAAAATTTTGTCATTATTACCATGGGATTCATGACACCTAATGTCACTTGGAGCACTACACAAAAAGAAGCACAAGTGCCCACCCAACACACAACCACTACCGATGACAGAACAACATTAACATGCTTACATTAATTAAAGATTACATACACAAGTAACAACACAACACATAATTGAGCACAGATGGAATAATACGACCCACATTTGGTCATATCAATCTTCATCTTTTTTCATTGAAAATAGCCGCTTGATTTCTCTAGTTATGGTTCTTAAATGGCTTGGCTCTGATCACAACCACATGGTACACTGCTGCAAGTGCTGCTCCAATGAATGGTCCCACCCAAAAGATCCACTGTATATTGCACCACACCAAAAAGTCAACAAACAAAAACATGTGAGTGAACGTTAGATGATTAACAAGCAGGAGATGCTTACGTGGTCATCCCACACGTGCTGCCTGTTGAAGACAATAGCAGATCCCAAGCTCCTCGCCGGGTTGATGCCGGTACCGGTCACCGGAATGGTAGCCAAGTGGACTAAAAACACAGCAAACCCAATTGGCAACGGTGCCAAAATCTAAACAAAAAGAAACTTAAGGGTCAAAATTCAATTAAAAAATACTACAAGGACTCGAATTGAATTTTTAAAAAATTGTTGCGAGGCATTAGTGCTTTACCGGGACGTGGGAGTCTCTGGCGCTACGCTTGGCGTCAGTAGCGGAGAAGACAGTGTAAACTAAAACAAAAGTTCCGACAATTTCAGCTCCAAGCCCACTTCCCAAGGTGTAACCAGGATGAACATAGTTGCCTCCGCCTCCGATTGTCATAAACTGATTTGGCTTGAATCCTTTCACAACTCCAGCTCCGCAAATCGCGCCTAAACACTGCATCACTATGTAGAAAACCGCTCTGGTCAACGACAGCTTCCTCCCCAACAACAGCCCGAATGTCACAGCTGGGTTGATATGCCCACCTACGCATCACAATCAAAATCAATACAATCAGTAAAGTTTCAATCTTTCGATCCAAAAACCTAAAAGTAATTCAAAAGATAAAATCTTTACATTCAAAAATCCAAAAATGGTTCAAAGTTTGGATCTTTTAACTACCTGAGACACCGGCGGTGCAGTAGACAAGAGCAAAGATCATACCACCAAAGGCCCAAGCAATACCCTGAATACCGACAGTTTTACACGTGTTGGGTTCTTTAGCGACCCCCATGACAGTCAAGACACTGATGTATAAGAAGAGGAAAGTGGCCATGAACTCAGCTATTCCAGCTCTGTAAAATGACCATGAGGACAGCTCACCAGGCTCAAAAAATGGAGCTGGTGGTGGCTCTTTGTAGTCCTTGTCTTGGGTTTGAGCTGATGTTCCGAGTGGCTGTCTTTCTGAGAATTTGTTCGCTCCCAGCTTCACATCCTCTTCCTTTCCTTCCATTGCTGTAACCAGAGAAATCGATGTTAAATTCAGAGAGTGTTTGTTTGAGTGTTGATGATTGGGTGTGGAAATGAGAGTGGTTAAATAAAGAGCAGAAGGAGTGATGACGTGGCGGCGGTGGTGGTGGGCCAGGGGGAGGCTGATAATGTTTGAATTTTGTATGGTTTATTTATGGATTGTGTTTATTAAATTGTCTTTAATACCGACCAGATTGAAAATGACGGGAATGCCCCTTGGTTGATTGAGATAGGTTGGACACGTGTCGAAACGAGGACCAATAGATGCGGAGAAGATAAGGTAGTGTAATACAACGGTCATGTGATGAGAGTGAGCTGTGTTGAATTAGGTGATTATTGGAGAGTGGGGCCACTTTGGCACCGGCCAACGTTGTCGTTTTATAATTGTGTATGTGGTAGTTGAGGCTGAGGTCGTGCTTACTCTGGCTGCGGTTTGAGAGAATATACAGCGCATTGCTGCTGGAGACAATTCGTATGTTACTAAAAGTCGAAATGGAAGTTAAAATATGAGTTGGAAAAGGTTGGAGAGGATCTCAAATGGATTCAGATCTAAATGATTTGTGACCAAAGTAAAATGGTTTACAAATTTTTTGTATAGGTAATTTGCGATGTTGAAGGCTAGATAGATTTAATAAATCAAGCGTTACACTTGTGTTAATAAGAAATGTCTAACATATATATACGTGGAATTATGACTTGCAAATTTGAATTTTTAAATGAGAAGGGATAACATCCATGTATAAGCGGATTCGGATCCGGTACAACCTACAGCTCTATACAGTCAACCTACGGCGTATTTTTTTAAAATTAACTCAAAACTATGCATTTTACTAAAATCCAAAATTAAAATTTCTGAATCCTTTTCAAAACGACGTAGTTTTGATATTTAATAAATCAAAACTATTGTAATGTGTTGTACATGATCCAAATCCTATATAAACTGTTCAAAATTACAGCACATTTTACCCGAGTTATATTATTAGTGAGAACTTGAGTTTAGGAATATTATATAGAGTAGGGCGGCGACACGGAGAGAATAATTTAAGAGGTAATTTATGCATAATTGGATAAACATGAATCTCTAAAATCAATCAAAATATGACACTAAATTATAATTATGGTTCAATCATAAGTCATTATGGAACCGTCATGGCGGCAATAGAATATAATTTGTATCTGTTTCTAACACTATGTTTGAATGAGGAAAATAATAATGGAAAGAAAATGCAAATGAAGTGATTTTTTATTGAAAAATTGAGAGAAAAAGTTTGTATTATTTTAATAATTTTTTCCCTTAATACAGCAAAACACATCCTAATATTTTTCTTTTAAATTTTCCATCAAATTCTCTTTTCCAATCCATTTTCATGCAACCAAACCGAATTATAACCTCATTTAGTAAATACTATGTTTTAGGATCATCCTCTCATAAATGCATGTGGATAGAATAGTGACAAAGAGGATGCTGTCTAAAGCTTTTGTAAAAATTTATGGACTTTTTAAATTTAATATATGTCTACTTCATATATTTAATTTTGAAAGTTTTATTATGCGTGTAACTGTGTTTTGATAAAAGGTGAAAAAGGTTGAAGGTCATTTGATGAAATTGTCAATTGACATTATGAGTCACATGAGCCACGACCAAATTCAAAAGTGAGCATTTCATTATGAGAATGCATGGACTCACCTATGTTGATATCAATTAATGGGACTCAATGCATTTTTTATTTACAAGTCATCAAGTAAAAATAAATATTTGTAAATTTTCATGAGATGAACTGGTGTGAAGCATGGCATAATAAACTTCAAAATTAAAAAAAACTAGTTAATATTGAGAGGAATAAGAATGAATCACCACACTGTATGTGGCTGATGTTATTGATTTATACAAGTAAATATACAAGGATAAATACAATTAGGAAACGAACCGATGAGACAGTTTCTAAATATAGGAAATTAAATGAGACTTCATATCTACTGAGACTTATCCTCAACACCCCCGTTAAGCAAGGCGTGGGTCGAGGACACACACGAAGTTTGGAGCGAAGAAACTCAAAGGCCGGACGAGGAAAGGCCTTTGTGAAAATATCAGCAAGCTGAAGATGGGAAGGCACAAACTGAATATCTAGCTTACCATATGTGACAAGTTTTTGAACATAATGACAATCAAGATCGATATGCTTCGCTCGTTTACGAGCAATCGGATTTTGACTAAGAAAAATGACACTTTTATTGTCACCTAGGAGAAGAGGCCGAACAGAGGGAGGACAATGTAATTCTTGGAGAAGATTTACGAGCCATACAACTTCAGACGCAACATTAGCCAAGACACGATATTCTGATTCAAAACTGGAGGGAGACACAGTAGGCTGTTTTTTAGCAGTCCGTGAGACGAGATTACCACCAAGAAATATAGCATATCCATATGTAGATCGTCAATTATCAACACATCGAGTCCAATCAGCATCAAAGTAAGCAACAATAGCCGGTTCAGAGGGTATAGTAAAGGACAAAGCAAAGTCCAAAGTACCTTTATCATATCTGAGAATCCGCTTAATTGCAATAAAATGATCAATGGTGGGAGCCTGCATAAATTGACTTATCACAATAACACAGTATGATAAGTCCGGAGGAGTAATGGTGAGATACTGAAGAGCACCCACCAGAGAACGATATTGCGTGGGATCGGAGAATGGCATGCCTTCATTGATAAGAGTTTCTCCAGAAGCGAGAGGAGTGGAAACAGGTTTGCATTTAAGGAGATTTGCATGATCAAGGATATCCCTAGCATATTTGGTTTGACCCACAAAAATATCAGTGGGAGTATAGGAAATTTCAAGTCCCAGAAAGTATGTTAACGCGCCCAAATGTTTAACGAAAAGTTCTTTATGTGTGCGATCAATGAAGTTTCGTAACAAAACAAAGTCGGTGCCTGTGACGATTATGTTATCTACATAAAGTAACAAAAATAATAGAAGAGCCTCGACGGAAGTAAAATAGGGCGGAGTCTGACCGGCTGGAGCGAAACCCGAGAGCAAGTAAATAAGAGATGAAACGCTGAAATCAAGCAAGTGTAGCTTGACGAAGACCATATAAAGCCTTCTCTAGACGACATACATGAGTCGGAAATCGAGCATCAATGAAACCGGGGCTGAGCCATATAAACAGGATGACTAAGAACGTCATCAAGAAAGACATTCTTAACGTCGAGTTGATGAGGGGGGCACGAAATTATACAACAAGGGTTAAAATAACACGTACCGTGGAAGATTTAACAACCGGACTGAAAGTGTGATGAAATTCAACACTCGGAATCTGACTAAAACCCTGAGCAACAAGGCGAGCTTTGTATCATTCTACAAAACCATCAACAAGGTACTTGGTCCGGAAAATCCATTTGGAACCGACAATATTTGAATCAGGTGGAGCAGGCACAAGATCCCAGGTCCGATTAGAACGTAAAACATCAATTTTTCTTGCATAGTGCCGACTCAATGAGGAAATTTCATAACGGACTTGAAACCTCGTGGCTCAGAGGTGATTGCAGTAAGCAGAACGAGATACATGGGTTTGAAGATACCCGATTTGACCTGGTAACCATCTAATGAGAAAAAGTTGGTTGAGAGACTAAAGACTCCGGTGATATGGATTTTGTAAGGGGAGCTTGCGGTGGGATGACAGCTGGTAGTGGATTAAGAAGGACAGGCGGAGGAGGTGCTATCGGTGGATCAATATGTTGCTCACTGAGTGTTGAAGTTTGATTTAGGTCACATTGAGGAAGAGCATGTGTGGAAGGGCAAGTAAGCCCAAGATGAATGCATGAATTTAAATGACATGGAGAGTGAACGTGTGGCATTGAGGTTTTAGATGGGTCTTTAGATGGAGACAATCGAGGCCCATGCAATGATTCACAATACGACACAAAGTACAAATTTGATGATAGCTCAAAGACAGTAGTTGTTGATGAATAAACTCATCAAATTGAGCATGTCTTGTAATAAAAATTCGTGTTGTTGATGGATCATAACACCGAAATTCCTTGTACATGCTACTGTACCCCAAAAAGATACAAGGTCGGCTTCGGGGAGCCAACTTATCCTTAGCATAATCCCTTTAATAAGGATAAACTCGACATCCCCAAAAGTTCAAAAATTTGAATAATTAGGAGTAGTACTGAATAAAACCTCAAGGGCGATTTATCCTGCAAAACAGCTGATGGCAATAGGTTTATGGTGTCAACGGCTGTGGCAAAAGCATCAAACCAAAAAGAACCAGGAGCATGTGCATGAAAAAGCATGGATAGACCCGACTCGGAAATATGCCGATGTTTACGCTCAACACGACCATTTTGTTAGGGCGTATATGAACATGAAAATCGATGTAAAATTCCATTCGAAGAAGTAAATTCACGCATTCAATAGTAAACAAATTGAGAACCGCCGTCACTCTGAAAGACTTTTAATGTGACATAGAATTGATTGCAGACTAGCTTGTAAAAGCTTTCAAATACATTAAAAAAGTCTGATGTAGCCTTAAGATGATAAATTCAATACTAGCTATCCCACTGGCTTATCTTTGATAGTAACGGAGATCATGAAGGGTTTGAAACTATTCATACTTAATTAAATCAAGAACAAAATTAAGTTATTTTGTCTCACAAAAATATAATGTCTATCCCAATCTTAATCATGTTACTTAATATATCCTGCATTATGAAAGTATACAACAACGGATGATATGATATCGTGTTTACTTGCGTTATAAAATAGTGGATAATGGAGAAAATTAGAATAACAATTTTATTAGTCTTTAAACTTTATATCGGATTACAGACTCTAAATTAGCATCTAGTTCCGAAAAAACAAAAGCACTTCCAATTGAACATTTTCTAAATTAGCTTCTAGGTCCATCTAGTTTGACCCAAAGGCTTCATTACGATGAGTCGATGAGTATAAAATTTTCCAACGGTACAATGCAAATGGGTCAAATATGTAATTAACTAGCTCATATTGGACCATGGGCTATTATACATATCGTACCATTGCATTGAAGATTATCTAATTAATCAGGTACTTAATCAATGGGGGTAATAAGCTATACAAAAATGGAATTGATATTGTATATAGAGAATCTAAGCCATAAAACATTACTCCCTCCGTCTCCATTTGTTTGTCAAAAAAGACAACCGGCACGAAATGGAAAGTGGACAAACTTAATATATCTTTAATTAGTTTAGAATAAATCTTTTAGAAAGGATTAGTTTAGAAAAATGACCAGTAGTAGGCAGTAATAAAACAATATCAGTTCAGTCTTTCTAAGCATCAAAGGACTAATTTTAGAACCAGAAGAATTTTCCACTCAAACATGATCATCAACGCCTCTTGTTTTCACAACTCCAGAAATCCCCTAGAAACGTCTTAGCAGCATCCAAACTAGGAAAATAAGTCGGCTCCGTAAAAATCTGACTTAACGAGTCGACTTCCCCAGCACCCGCCTTAGCCTCCAAGCTACCAAAAACCATAACAACCATCTGCTTATACCCAAAAAAGAACTTCTTAACAGCCACCTCTACAGCCTGCAGCCCTTGCAACAAATGAATCTTCTCGAACCTTCCTTTTCCTCTATACAACTTCATTGCTGCATCCTGCACCCTCGGCCCACCTTTCGGATCAACCTCAACGCCCAAAATCCTCGGCACATTATTCCTCAACTCTCTCGAACACCTCATTAACTCGATCAATCCCTTTGATCTGAAACAAAGCGCTTCAGCCTCATTCCTTGCCTCAATCCTTAACTCACTCCTCAACCTAAGGAAATCATCCGGATCAAGCAACATATTCAAATCCTCAACATCCAATAAAAACTTCCAGATACTTTCCAAAATCCAGCAAGTACTCGAAGCCCTCTCAAACTCCTCCAAATTAATCTGATTCGATATTCTTTCAACCACCATTTTCCCAACATAAATCCAACACTCAAGAATCTGATGAATTCCATACAAAGTCTGATTTTCATAATTCTCAATCTGATGATCAACAGGAGTTTTCTTAAACCGATGAAGCTCATGCGGCTTGCAAATCAAATCATACTCCAGATTCGGCTTTCCGCCCAAATTCGCTTCTCCGATACCTAATGTGTACGGACACCGCCTCATCTCCGATTCTACCGAATTCAAAATCTTCTCCGCTATGCCTTCCGACTTCCTCCACTCCGCTAATCGAGGCAACAAACTCGCTTCACTTGTCCTATTAACCATCACCGACTCTCCTGGAACCTTCCAGACCTCCGTCAAACTTCCATCTCTCACCAACACACCATCCGTCGACCTCAAATCCACCACCGGCGCCGTACCTTTACTCACCGGATCCTCCTCACCGTCCTCACACAGATCCGCTATAATCTGAACCTGAACACTCGCCAGCCGCGTCAACCTCCGATTCCACTCTCGCCGGTTACCATACACCCGGGATCAGACAACACGGTGGATATAAACCTAAAAGTAATCTCCAACGCCTGCAACGCTGGTTTAACAACCGACTCGTTTTTCCAAGTCGGAAAGTCTTTCGAACTCCATAGCTTCCTCAACTCCGGAAGTCGTAGATACTGTTCATACTCCGCACAGGCTGTCAACGAAGGCCGTGATGGAGAGATGATGACGTCAGCGACGCGGAGGTTTGGAGGAATAGCGAGTTTGAGATTCTTCTGTTGCAGCAGCTTCGAGGGATTTACAGGTGCGTCGGTCTTCGCTTTCCAGTCAATTTCAACCATTTTTGAAATTTAGGATTTGGAAAATTTGATAAGAAAAATTGTCTAGCGGATTTTGGAGAGTTGAGATAGATGTTGAGGTATTTATAGTGTGGAGGTTTAAATGGATATGCATGAACGTGTGAAAGAGGAGCGAATGGCGTGTGCGGAATTGGAAAGTCTGGTGGTCAAAGTATATGAAAATTTGGAAAAATGTGTTTTTATTCTAAATTAATAAAAAATGTGTTGAATTGTGAAAATGTGAAATTTTTATTTATTAATTAGAAATGCTTACTTATTAAGAAAAGGTAATAGGAAGACATATATATTTTAGTAGAATGGAAGGACATGATATCAACTTTTGTTTTTTATAAATCAAACGGTTGATATTGAAACCGTCAATCTCCAACCGTTCGTGTATTTTGCATATCAAACGTCCAATATATATTAAAAAATAACTTTAATATCAAATGTTAAATTAATCAAATCAATTAATAGAGTTGTGTTTTTCAACCTTACATTAAATCGTTGTCTCCCTTGATCCTATCTCTACGTACCAGCGCCTAATATAAATCGAATAACACTTGTTATACTAAAAACATTAAAATGGTTTCATTTTGATGTTTACGGTAAATAAATGTGGTGAAGGAACTCAATCCCTAAGAAAATCTTATCGATTTAAGGATGAGCGGGTTTGAGAAAGTCGTGAAATTTAGGCTGATGGTACAGATGTTGGGAGTGATATTAAATGGTGAATGGATAATAGTTGAGATTAATTTGGGAATTAGTGGGAAAAGGGTTTAAGCTTATCCAAAAATAAAAACCTAACGTCTTAATTTACGAAAATACCCCTGTGAAAGTGGACGTAAACGGACCACGCAGCGTGATTGGTGGGACGGATGGATAATAAAGGAAGACGTAAGGGTATGTTATCGTTAAGATTCGTTAATATTTACGTGTCAAAATTGTGGTTCGGTCGGAAACGGAAGGGATTTCGGATTTGGTCTTGCATGAAATCATGAGGATATATTTGGCGACATTGATTGACCATTCCAATACAAGTTGGGATTTATGTTGTTCTTAGTTGACTTTTATTGATAATGGCTTAGTACGAGAATGTTCAAACTTGTGCTTACTCTGACTGACTTGTTAGTTTTCAAATTAGTAATATATTTTTGGTAGAATATTTAGGTAGGAGTTTGAGGTTGATAAGTGGATAAAGTTGTTGCTAGTGTTTATTCCCAGTTCCCACCCACTTGAACGTTTTTCATTCCACGCGTCATGAATTAAAAACATCGGTCAACTAATTTCAATTGGAACTGACGGTGTCTCATGTGAGACCTGTTCGTCACGATGGGATTTCCCTGTTTGGCCACGCTGCTTCTCATGTGACTTGTTCGCCGACCTATTTATTTTTTCTGTTGCGCTCTACGGTTAGATTAGATGTATCTTAAACCTAAATGTTTAATTTGTTTTGAATTAAAAATTAATTTGAACTAAGGGGTATAAGAAAACTACTTACATTTCGACATTCTTTATCTTACTTTGATATAAGCCATCTTTAAAATAATCTTTATAATGTTTGATAGAAGACTTCTTTATTGCTTGCCTAGGTAGTCTCAAATAAGCCTTGCATTTGATATGCTGGCAATGAGCAAGGTTGGAACATGGATTAATAGAGAAAAACATGTTTTGTGGGCCACTTTCATGGGTTGCTCATTAATGTCGCAACCGGCACACCAATCATAAAATAACTGAAGTGGAAAATGCAGACCTTAAAGTGAGGTCAATAATAAAGGGATCCGCCCTGTGAACTTCAAAATGTGAATTTCTCCTGTGCGCTTATTTGCTGATATTTCAGGATACTCAGATAAATCATATTGCCCAGTTCACTTGGAATACGTCCTGTGAACATGTTTCAACACATAAGTACTGTTCACTTTAAAGCTCTTAACTCTTACTGTTTGTTTGCAGACTCTTCAGAAGTGAGGGAAGGCCCCTCTAGTTGTTTTCCTGACAAACCAAGCATATACAAACTAGTTATTTTCATATCATTTATTTATTGATTAGAAATTTATTACTCGGAAAATATTTTCGTACACTGCTCAGAGCGATAATAAATTCTTCTTGATCTTGTAAAGATTTTTGAGAGCACATCCCATGTCCATCCGCGCATTTGGAGACTCAATAGTACACGCAATGCCGATGGTTGCCATGGAAACAATGCATTGCAACATACTATAGTCATCTGCTTCGCTGTGCTCATCGACATCAAGCTCCGGGAGCAGATGAGGGTCCACTATGTCTTTCATGCGTTTGTTGGAAAGTGCCGATGAGCATAGCGTATGAAGATTGTCCCCATCTTTGAACATGTCATCAGTTGGCTTTCTTCCAGTAATTAGCTCAAGCAATAGAATACCGAAGCTGTATGCATCTCCTTGGGTGGACGCAAAGCCTCCCATTCCATACTCTGCAATTAATTTATTAGTTGGCTTTCATACTTCTCTAGATTAATTCAAATGAATATCTTTAAAGTGCGTGAAGACAGCATTTAAGAAGGGCGTACCAGGTGGAACATAGCCTACAGTTCCCTTTACTGCAAAAGAGCTACTTTGATCCATACTGAAGCTTCCTGTGTCAAACATGTGCAGAAGCCTGGCTAATCCAAAGTCGCCAACATGGGCGACCATGTCAGTGTCAAGGAGGACATTGCTTGGCTTTAGATCACAATGAACTACAGGTGGTTCACTTTGGTGATGAAGATATTCCATTGCACAAGCAATGTCCACTGCGATGCACACTCTTTGCCCCAATGACAGATTTCTAGATTCATGTAACCAACTGTCAAGATTCCCATTAGGCATGAATTCAAACACCAGAGCCCGAAATTCCTTTCCGCCGAAGTCCAAACTTGCGCATGACGATAAGACCTTAAGCAGGTTCCTGTGTCTGATCTTACTCAATGCATTGCATTCTGCTTTAAAGCTCTTCATTGCTCCTTGCCTTGCCAGATCGAGAACTTTCACTGCAACTACCATTTCAGTTTCTATCACCCCTTTATATACCGAACCATAGCTTCCAACACCAACCAGGTTAGACATGGAGAAGTTTTCAGTGGCTTTCTGAAGATCTTTGAATGATAAGCGTAAATAACCATCAGGTTTGGAAGCTGAATCGGTTGATGGATCAGCTTTAGTCATTTTTCTACGGAGAAAACAAGCCAGCACTGTTGCAAAAACTATGCAGGCAGCAATGCCGGTCACTATAGCAACCTTGGTCGAAGCCAGCTTCCTAGCTTTACTTGTCTTCAGTTTTGGACACATCGGTAATTTTGTACTAGGAATGCCACCACAGAGTTTCTTGTTTCTTTGTAAGAAAGATGCACTGATATTGCTGAAAGGTCCACTAGTAGGAACCTCTCCTTCAAGTTGGTTGAATGAAAATCTATATTCACCAATTTATCTAATTTTTGAAACTCAGCAGGAAATCTCCCCGAAAAATTATTATGCGAAAAATTCAAGGTTTGTGAACTTCTGAGATTCGTCAAGGATAACGGGATGCTTCCATCAAACAAGTTGTTCTCTATTCGTAATGACTCCAGCATCACACACAAACCAAGTTCTGATGGAATGTTGCCAGATAATTTATTGTTGGAAATATCCAGACCAACCATTCTTGCCAAATTACCAATTTCTCTAGGAAAATTCCCCGAAAATGAATTATGATCCAGTATCAAGTATATCATCTTAGGGAAATTACCAAGTAGTTCCCCTGCTAATGCGCCACTGAACTTATTGTTAGCAAGAAACAAACTAGTCAACTCTGAGCAGTTTCTGAGAGATAATGGAATGGCTCCTTCCAATTGATTCTCGGCTAGGCTAAGTTGAGACAAAGTACTGATATTTCCTAGAGAAGAAGGTAACTTACCAGACAATCCGTTGTCGCGAATACTCAGTTTTTCCAACGATTTTAAGTCGCCTAAAGAATATGGAATTTCCCCACTAAGATTATTACCCCTAAGATACAATGATTTCAAGCTGACTAAATTCCCAATCTCTTCGGGAATTCCTCCATATAACCCATTGAAGGCTAAGCCAAGATACTCGAGTCCTTGAGACAGATTACCAACTGAATTTGGTATCTCATCGACCAAACTGTTGTTCATGAAGTCTAGGATCCTCAAACTGGTTACATTGGTCAGGGACTGGATAAAATGCAAATTGCCACCTATTTTGTTTGCCCCAATCATTAACCTCTCCAAATTCTTTAGCCTTCCTATATTATCTGGAACCGTCCCAGTCAGGTAATTATAGGATACACTAAGGACCTGAAGGCCAGAAATATTTACTATTGACTGTGGAATCACTCCTGTAAACTGGTTTCTTGAAAAGGTCACATTTTTGAGATTTGGAAAATAAGCTCCCAAATCAGGCTCAATGTTTCCATGTAGACTGTTGTCCTCAAAACCTAACTCCAACATAGATGACAAGTTAAACAAAGAAGGGGGGATTGTACCGTTAAAATTGTTTTGGCCGAGTTGAAGTACTTTCAAGTTCTTCAACTGACCTATACCGCTGGGAATGAGGCCAGAAAAACTATTTTGATTGAGATATAATTGCTCAAGAGAAGAGATATTTCCAAGAGAATCCGGTACCTCGCCAACCAAGTTATTTCTGTCCAGTTTCAGTATCTTCAATTTGGGCATGGCGCCAAACAGTTCAGGAAATGTTCCTGAGAGATTATTTGATCCTAATAAAATGGACTCCAGGCTGCTGCAGTTTACAAGACGTGCTGGAACATTACCCGCTAATGCATTAGAGGTCAAGTCCAAAACCTGCAAACTAGTCAAGGAACTGACATGATCAGGTATTCCGCCTTTAAGGTGGTTCTGTGACAAGTTCAGCACTTTGAGAAATGTGAGGTTTCCAACAGATGGAGACAGAAACCCATCAAGGTTTTGCTCTGCCAAATTTAAAGCTATCACCCTTTGATGACGCTTTTCGCATGCAACTCCTTGCCACAAGCAATAAGGAAGAGAGGAGTTCCATGTTTTCAGTGATGAACTTTCTGAAGAACCACCACCTATCAAATCCCTCTTCAAGTCGAGCAGTGCACTACCGTCCGTCAAATACCCAAATGCCTTTATTCTGCTAGATAGAAACAAAACACTAAGTGCAAGTTTGATTAACAAAATAATTTCCATCAGAAAACTTGAATTTCTCAAGAATAAAGGTAAAGTTATTAATCAGTTCATAATCTTATGTTTCAGTTCTCATGCACTCTTATACAAATAAAATCTCTGTTGGATAGTTCAGTTCAAAATAATTTATTTCTATGATAGTCAAGCTACTAAATGATTCGGGAGCACATTTTCTCCACGCAAGTTGACCTCAGTCATCTGAACGAGCTCACAAGTTTCAAGCAGCAAATCAAATTTGTAACTACATGAAAAAGTCTTGTTGAGGCAACACGCTGCTAAGGACTTCTTTAACTTGGTTATCGTCTTAACAAGCCGTGATCATTACCAAAAAACAGTGCACTCATTTACGCGTTTCCACACAAGCCATCAATATGACACAAGTCCTTTCCGAATATTTTCTTCTAAACCAAAAGAATTGAAGAGTTGAAACTTGAAAATCGAGATACATCGCATTCCTTTATTAGCTCGCGCACTAAGTCTTAGTTGACTAACCTAATAGGGTCCCGATAACTAGCGTGAAAGACATGCTGTACTGCGTACTGAAGCGTGCTTTTCGGTAGAAGACTTGTTGACCCAAGTCGCTTAACCTAACAGCTGATATACATTAAATTTGGTGCGTTCGCATAAGAGTGCGACGACTAGACAAGAAGCTATTCGAACAATTACTGAAGAATTGGAAAATGAATGTACCAGAAAATTAGGGTTTCCGCAGTCGGAGGAGTGTGACGGAAGATCGAAGCCTGGAAAATTAAGATATGAGACAAGAGCTACCGCCGATCGATTCCCGTTTAAACGAAACGACGCCGTTCCGAAGGTTGATCGCAGGGATTCGGATCCGATGGGGCAAGCATTAAAATAACGTCATTTTAAAATTATTTTTTATAATTTTACGTAGTTTTGAGTGAACTTTTTAATAAAGCTACGTAACATTTTATCGTTTTTAAATTATTGTTACAATATTGAATCTGGATGTCCATACAAATTGCCATAAATTGTCGAGCATTAGTTTTGTAAATTGCCCTCCTTGAGCTCTCTGATGCTGATCCATGTTGGAGGATGAATCATTCGATGGTTATCGAAATATTTCTGGATATTTCTGGATGTGCCGTATAAATAGGATTAAAAACAAGAGTAATTTAGTTAATTGGACCGTCATCAGTGCTTTAAAATTTCCCCACACTAAAGCTTACTTACCTTTTTGTAGAAATTATTTCTTGTATAAAGAATGATAGGATATGTTGTTAATAATCAATTTCACAACCTACTAAAAATGAAGCAATTTAATTGATGAAGAATCAAAGTGTCCAGTAATTTTAAATTGTTGTTTCTTATGAATTTAAAGAGAAAAATGTTATCCGCGCATAATGAGCTTTTTTTACTTGAATAATACCGAAAACACCTAATGTCAGTGTGTACCGAAAACACTCATGATTAACAATATCCATCGGAATTAATACTCCCTCCGTCCCTATTTATTTGTCAAAAAGAACAACTGACACGATTATTAAGGAAAAAAGAAGGTATAAAATGTGTGGTTGAGAATAAATTATTTATATGTATATAATTAGAAAAGTAAAATATGTGATTGAGAATGAAGCAAATGTGACAAACTTAAGGGGACCCCCAAAATGGAAAGTGGACAAATATTTAGGGACTTAGGGAGTAAGACTAGGTTTTACATCATATAGAAAGATGACACTTAATGTCATCTTCCAGCGATCTCTAGCTGAATTGGTTGTTTTTTATTACAAATGAGAATTGAACCCTACAGAATTACACAAGATTTGACAGAAATATTGGACAAGCTTGATCATTTTTCCAGTTCACGTTCTCCATTCTAGCTTGTCTAGCAACTCCATCCAAAAGCGAATTCGCTTCTCTTCTGATAAGCCGATTGCTCCAATCAACGTTTTGCAACAACAGCCTTCTGCAGTTATTAAGTAGCAGTTGATCACAAGATATGGTGTCCTGAATACATAATAAAGCAAATAGAACATTAGCGCAATCTGTTTCCAAAGTAATTCTCCTATTACTCATATATGTAGCCATCAATAACCGTTACATCACTGCCAACATTTCAGCTTGGAAGCAGTTAATGCAAGAATAATATACTCTTGTACAGATAGCCACAATAATCCCATCATGATCTCGAGCCACTGCTGCCACACATGCTCTGCCACACCTGCTCTACCACTCCAACTCATTACAACGATCATAAAGGTCTGCCAAAGTGTTTAAATCAAAAAGACTCGTTCATCAGAATCCTTGCTCTCATAACCAGAAAAGATGGTGTCCAATATTGTTCACCCTTTACAACTCTATTCCTATTAAACTAAATAAGCCACATAATGATCAACATATTAATAAACTATGACTTACTCAGATTGTAGTAACAGTAATAAAACAGTCTGCCATCAGAACTTCCTCCGCATGAGTGTGCAATCTTGTAATCCCTGCATTCGACCAAATAAAAGCAGCCCACCAGCAATTTATAAAAATGTGAGAAGATGTTTCATTTTTATATCCACAGAATACATAGACCACCTCTTTACATACACCACGACAAACTAACAAAGAGCCTATAGGCAGACCGTTATGAAACAGTTTCCATCCAAAGATACATAGCTTCCTAAGAATAGGTAGTTTCCAAAAAGTTCTCCAAAAAGTTTTCATTCTGCTTAAATTTGATTGCTCTGCTTCCATCGTCTTTTCCTTCTTTTGTTCATGTAGGGCGACTTCATAAGCTGATTTCACATCAAACTCTCTCGTAGTACTTGCAATCCACTCGAGTTGACCACTATTTCCTTGTCTTCGAGATCCTGCATACACAATGTTCCAAATAGATAAAACACTCCTCCAGAAATAAGAACGTCTTCCTAAAGAAGCATTTTCAAAAACATCATTTGGAAAATATTTACTCCTAATAAGAAGGCTAAGATAATGATTTGGTTTAGACATAATTTGCCACGTCTGTTTAGCCAACAAAGATCTATTAAATTGTGCCAAGTCTTTGAAACTCATTCCACCTTCTTTAGACTTATATAAAAATGCATCTTGACCTTCTCACAACTCTCTCTCTACCCTCTCTCGTAGCTTTCTCCGCCCACCGACCTTCTCCGTTTCTTCGGATGTTTTGGTTTGGTGGATGCTGCGAGGTCATGGCTTGCGTGCGATGGTGATGGGCTTCAGATGTTGTGATGGAGGTTGTGTGTTGTGATTGCTTGCTGGCTGAGCGCAGAGGTCGTGAGGGTGGCCGGTTCACTGACTGAAATCTTTCACCGCCACCATCTCACCTTCTGTGCTATTTTCTTTTGTTCTATCTTTGTCCGCTGTTTTGGTGCTCACCGTTCGTCCGGTTGAGCATTTCTTATGGGTTGTCTGTCATCGGTGCCGGTCGGTTTAGTTCTGTTCTGGTTGGGTGGCTGGTTGTGTAGCTCCCCTTCTAGATATTGCTCTGCGACAGAAGTGACGATGGTCATTCGCTGTTGTTTGCTGTTTGGTTTGAAGCCTCCTGTAAAGGTGGTGGTGGTTTTCTGTGGTGGTGATCGTATTGGTGGACGTCTACAGGTCCCCTGTTTTGCTCGCTTCTTTAAGGCCGTTTTGGTGGTGGTCTGAATGCCCTTTTCAATGGTGGCTTGCTCTGATGGTTATTCGGTTGGATGTTATTCGTCGCTCAGTTGCCGGTGCTGCAGTTGCTGGTGGTGTCTCTTCGGTGGGTCTGGCCTCCCGATTCGGGTATGGGTATGGCTGCATCTGTTGGCAGCGTCGACGCTCCTCCTTGCCGGTTGTTGGTTCGTCTGCACCGACTGGTTTCAATAGCTGGACGAGTGCCTAGCTACTGGATAGCCCTTGAGTTTCCACGTGTCTCTCTGGACGCGTGTCTTGTTATGGGAGTTTGGACAGCTGGTATGTCTAGACTTGCTTCTTTGCTTTGCAGCTGTTTGGTTAGTTGGAATGGCTGGACAGCTGGAATGTTTTTGACAACCATTAAGGCTGCTGTCTGACACGTAGTGGACGCGTGTCATCTTCCGACATTATGTTCTGTAGCCGTTTCTTTGCCTCTTGCTCCACTATCAGTCCACATTTTTGGTTCAATTGCTAGAACTGGCCGGTTCACCTCCGTCTTGTTTGAACCAACCACTTATAGTCCATGTCTGCTTCCCATCCGAGATTATCTTTTTGAAAGTTCAAAGGTTGTCATCATTTTATTATCACTGCCGTCTCGGATGATAGTCTTCATGGACGTACTTTTATGGACCGTTCTGGAAAGCTGGTATTCTGGGATATTTTTTAAAAAAGTTTCGTGCTCATATCATTCATTTTCACCGACTTCTTGGACTGCCGGTTTTTCAGAGTGGCTGTGCTCACAGTCTCGTGCTTTTGTCATATTTGTTCGCCGATTTTTTTGGTAGTGAGGCGAAGCATCTTGTCCACACTTTGCTTAATTTAATTTTATTTTGTGTTCGAGGTCTCCATTCGCTTGTCGATTGGGATTAAGTCCTCTGTATGTACATTTTGAGTCTTAGCACTCTTTCAATCAAAAAAATATAAAAATGCATCTTTAAGGCAATGAAAACCCTTTTTGCAACCTGATCTCCACCAAAAACCTGTTATCAATGATTTAATCTTCTTTACAACCTTTTTTGGAAACCAAAAACATTGCATTGCAAAATTCGGAATCCCATTCAACACTGATTTAATTAATACCTCTTTTCCTTCAAAAGACAAACAACAAGCATTCCATCCTGCAATCTTCTTCTCAACTTTCTCAATAACAGACTGAAACACAGAACTCTTATCATGACCGAAATAAACAGGCAAGCCTAAATATCTTGAATGCTTATCAACAGGTTTAACTTGCAGAATATTCAGAATAAGAGAAACCATGTTTGCATTTGCATTCTTGCTCAAAACAATTTCAGACTTAGCAAAATTTACCTCCTGCACCGAGATTTTTTTGTATTCATCCAACATGCTCCTTATTACTCTAGTTGATGAAGCAGAAATATTAAAAAATAAAATACAATTATTAGAAAAAAAAGTGATTAATCATAGGTCCATTTCGAGCAATTTTAATTCCCTCAATCAGACCAGATCTATTTAAGCGATTTATGTCAGATGATAGCCACTCAACTGAATTGATTGTTGAAGCTTTCATTTAAAACGTTTTCTATTTAATTCCTCGAGTGTGGCCATTCGATGGTGAACCTAACTAATACTTTGAATGTTTACAAAGAAGTTCATACCACTCAGTTCCATATTCTTCAAATTCTTAAATCTTCCGCTATACATATTTGTGTTTTAATAACCTTAAATAGCATGATTTTTTGTGCGACTAAGGAAGTAATACATTTTTACCTGTAAAATTACACATATATTTGTGCCATGTTTTATCAAATAGTAACAGCAATAAACCTTTTCAATCTCATTGGCAAGAATCGTATCTAAGTGTCAAGAGCAAACTCGACTTTGGGACAGAACATGTTTTCTGATGTAGGGTCTTTAAACACCAATAACATATTCACGAGTCCAGCTCATTTACGACCCATTCCTTTAATTACGAATTCTGCGACGCAGCTATGATCCAACGGTTCATATTTTGCACTTTATCTTTTTTTATCTTATCTGCATTAATTTTTATCTTATCTGCAATAATGCAACCATATTGTCCCTTTATGTGCATGCATTTATGCACGTGGCTCAAATTGATTAAGTGAAAATTTTAAGTGGATAGCAAATGAACTGAAATCACATATTTAGTCCGGTACATATCACACAAATATAAAATATTGAAATTAGCAAGAAAATTTAACTAAACATATGACGGATCACCAAAAGCACAAAGACTGTAGTTAAAGGGCCTATTTATAATATCAATAATTCTCTCTATTGCTTCTTCCTCACGGGTTCAGATCCCATACAGCGAGCAGCCAATACAACGAGTTAAAACTACGTCGTTTTAACTCTTATGGCAAAAACTACGTAGTTTTATTCAAATTTATAATTGACTTATTATTAATAAAACGATATAGTTTTAATTAGAAACAATTCAAAACGACGTAGTTTTACTAAAACCTAAATTTAAAACTTGTTGGATCGTTACGGTTAGCTTGGTTCACTTCTCGACACTTGTGAACACGTCCTCTAGTGTGAACGTGTACTCAAGATCAAGCAGCACATCGAAAATAATAAATAATAATAATTAAGTGAACAGTAGGTATGCGTACTCGATGATGTGTAGTGGAAACCCGCACCTCAGTGCTAACAGGTGAAAACCACTACCTTCCCGGAGTCGACCGGAAAGGATTTCTCAGACAATTCTTTATTGATTACTTTTGTTCTTACCTAGTACAATTGTCTACACCTAGTACAGCAGACAAACTCTCAAAGTCTGCCCGGAACTCAGTTGTAACAATCCCTACGTCTAGCAACTCAAATCAACTCCGAATTGTCCTACCAATACCGCCGTTGTATACTAGCTATACGGAATCCACCACTCGCCTACCCTTGAGCGAAATATAGCCTCGAACAACCAACAATATCACACGACTTTGTTTGCTCTTTCAATTGACCGACTTCTTGATGAAAGCTTTGAAGTCCTATTTATATGATCACCAAAAATCCTAGCCCTTGCTTCCTAAAATCTCTCTCTGTCATAGAAAGATAATAGCAAGATCAATAAATATAATAATATCTTTAAAAATCAGTTAGGGCAACTGAATCTTATATTTAAAATTCAGTTTGGGCAACCTTATCTAAATATAATATTATCAAATATTATACTTAGAAATCGGTTAGTTAGGTAATCATTATCACAAATATCTTCTAAACAATAAGATTTCTAAAATACAAAATATTCTAAAAACTTATTGAATATCAGAATATTTCTGAAATATTCTGCTGCCACGTCAGCACACCCTCGTGCAGTCTGCGAACCCGTCCACAGACGATTTTTACCAAATCTGTTTTATTTCCAAATCTACATATTTCCTAATCCTGCATTGTCATGGAATGTTAGCTAAGTGTTTTCAACATCAAAACTGAGAACGTGTTAAGGACACGTCCGTGTCAAGGAACACGTCCCCAACAAAACTTATGAACCCTTTATAAAACGACATAATTTTAAACTAGAATAATTAAAACGACATTACTTCACATTTTAACTGCAAGAAGATGTATGCTGTACATGATCTTATTCCCTCCCTCACACTCATTCAATTAAAGCTAAGCATCACATTTAATACCAGCAAAGCATATGCCTATCTCTCTACACTTCCCTGCCGACATCACGATTCAAACTTTACATCAATACGCCGACGTCTTGTCCTATCATCACAATCTACTTGTTTAAAACTCCATCACGACCACATTTCTCCTTCTTAAATTATAGAGTATTATTATATTTAGAGTTTTGTTAGGGTCATTTTTTTTCAATTTAAGGGTATTTTGATTCAATAAATAAAAGTTTTTGATAAAAGAGTATTCTGAAAAATTATTTGGCATATTTCGATAAATAGACATCAATATTTAGGAGAGATTCGAACTCACTATCTGGTCTGATCTTATTTTCATACCTATGCAATATGCACTCGACCATATTTGAAATAGAAACATAATGTCCCTCTTAAATAATATTAAAATATCCCAATCAAAAAAATATATATATTAAAATATCCCAATCAAAAAAATATATATATTAAAATATCAGTTGAATAAAATAAAACATTTAAAGAAAATACAGGTGGCATATGGGTCGGGCCCACCCGATATATTACAATAATCCAAAACCCGGCAAAAATCATTTCTCCTTCTCATCTCCATCTCTTCTTCAATCTGCAGATTTTCATTCCTTCACATTTTTCTTGCTGTAACTGATCGTCTCCATCCGACGATGTCAAAGCAAACATACAGAGTCTGCTTCTGCTTCCGCCGTCGATTCCGTCTCGCGGCATCGGAGGCGCCGGCGGAGATCAAGGAGCTATTCGATCGTTACTCCGATAACAACGTCATGACGGTCGATCATTTACATAGATTTTTAATAGACGTGCAGAAGGAGGTTAACGCTACCAAAGAAGACGCTCAAGCTATTTTCGATAGATTACATGAGCTGAAACTTTTGAATATTTTTCTGAGGAAGGGATTGCATCTTGATGCGTTTTTTAAATACTTGTTTGCAGATTTCAATCCAGCGATCGCGCCGCTTGGGGTAATTGTTATTGTGAATTTATATATGTGTTTATTTTTATGATTTAGATTTGAATCTAGTGAGTAAATGGATTTGTGTGTTTTGATCTGGTTGTAAATTTTAGGTGAATTTAGGGGGTATAGTTCATTTAATGATGATGATGTGGTTGGGTTGGTTTCATATTGATACAAGTACCTAGCTGTGATCTGAATTGCTAAATGGTGTAAATCCTTTTTAAGAGCTAAGAGTTGGATTTGGATACAAGATTTATTCCGGCCTTAGTTAACTATATCTAGCAGAAGCCTTTCAATATCTGTGGCTGTAGGGGTTGTTTTGTATTTATGGCGTCTCATTTTAGGGATTGTTTAAGATGGTGTAACATGTTGAATGTTATCTTATTGTTAGTTATTAATTGTGTTGGTTATTTGAGTTTTTCTGCGTTGATTTGGTTTCTACTAAGCTTATATTTTTTGTTTCAGGTGCAACAAGATATGAATGCCCCGTTGTCACATTACTTCATATATACTGGCCACAACTCTTATCTTACTGGAAACCAACTAAGCAGTGATTGCAGTGATGTTCCTATCATTCAAGCACTTAATCGAGGTGTAAGAGTCATTGAGCTGGACATCTGGCCTAATTCAGCAGAGGACGATATAGAGGTTCTACATGGAAGGTATATCTGTATCTACCCTATTATTAAAGAAAAATGGAGAATATTAGTAAGGGTTGATCATAAGTACAATAGTTGGTTAAATGATAATTTTGACCGTTATCCCCACACTTTTCTACTGTTAAGTTAACACGCTTCTTTAAATATCGGTATGCAGGACACTGACGACACCTGTGGAGCTAATAAAGTGTTTACGTTCCATTAAGGATCATGCTTTTACTGCCTCCGAGTACCCAGTTGTTGTGACCCTTGAAGATCATCTTACTCCGGCTCTTCAAGCTAAAGTGGCAGAGGTGAGCAGTGACCGACCAACCGACCATGCTTTGCATGCAAAACTTTTTCGCTCTCAGTCTAGGTTAACTGAAAAATGGTTGTGTTTGGTCCACTTGTAGATGGTCACTCAAACGTTCGGTGAAATGCTATTTGCTCCAGGCTCAGAATGCTTGAAGGAATTTCCTTCTCCAGAATCTCTGAAAAGACGAATTATTATATCCACAAAGCCACCGAAAGAATACCTTAAAGCCAAAGACACCGAAGATAAAGATGTAGTTGTAAAGAGCGGAAAGGAGTCCGGTGATGAGGAAGCATGGGGCAAGGAAGTTCCCAATTTCAAAGCCGACAATAAGGTGTGCATATCGTGCCCCTGAAAACTTGTAATTTATGTTTTCTTCCATGAAATTGTTGAGTTCATTTAATTTAATCAATCAATACACAAGCAGACCGCTGAAGATGATGACGACGATGAAGAAAGCGATGATGAAGATGCACAGTCTAAACCAGCACCTGAATACAAGCGTCTGATTGCCATCCATGCTGGGAAGCCAAAAGGGGGTATAGTCGAATGTTTGAAGGTTGATCCAAATAAAGTTAGACGCCTGAGTTTGAGTGAACCCCAACTTGAAAAGGCTGCTTTGACTTATGCAACTGATATTGTGAGGTAAGGTAACTGTCAAATTATCATGTCACTAATAGTAGTTTCCAGGTTCAAAATGATATGCAATTTTTTTGAAGAATGTTTGCAACTGATCATTTTGTTAGTGTGCAGTGCCCACTAGGCACTAGTATGTGCATGTACTGTTACTGTTGGTGCTACAGAGTTGGTTGCGCTAGCATTTTATTTCCACCTAAGTACTGCGAGTCTGCGACAGTCTCTTGAAAGAAATTAAAACGCATGGATGTAAAATACTACTTCACCTGTAGTAGTGTAGTATGATCGGTGTTGACTGAAATAAATTGTGAGCAACCAATGAGCTAGTATGACTTCATAGCTGATAGCTTATTTCCTCATCGGTTGTCTTGTTATATGTAAATTTCATCATCATATATTGTGTTCACTGTCTTTATGGTTCACGACTGCATCACACTATTTTTGTGTTACTTCTGTGGTTGACCCTTTGCAGCATAGGAACTATGTATTGCCAGATATTTCACTGTGGTTTAAGATTGTATGATCAGTTATGTTCTCAATAATATTTTGTGTCACCCCTGTGGACAGGTTTACTCAGCGTAACATATTGAGAGTGTACCCAAAGGGTACGCGTGTTACCTCATCCAACTATAACCCTCTTATTGGGTGGATGCATGGGGCTCAGATGGTGGCTTTCAATATGCAGGTATGGTTTCATCAACTGCTAATTTTTTCTTGTGAATATCTTAATGTTCTGTTTTGAGATATTACTTTGATATGCTTCGATATCATGATTTATTGATACTTATATTTTGCTTGTTATATATAACCACTGTCGGTGAAAATTGTCTTTAAGTTCCTCAACTATTTCGTATTTGTGCATGCTGCATCATGATACAAAACATTTTACTCGTGCAGGGATATGGGCGATCACTCTGGCTTATGCATGGTATGTTTAAAGCTAATGGTGGATGTGGTTATATAAAGAAACCAGATTTCCTGTTAAAGGCTGGACCACATAACGAGGTGTTTGACCCTAGAGCAGAACTCCCGGTCAAGAAGACACTGAAGGTAATGTATATCCCTTTTGCCAAAGTTTCGCACAGCCTCCGAAACAATTTTATAGATTTCGATTAGCTTACATGCCCATATGATTTGACGGTGTGTATTTGCATATAATAATACTTTCCATTAACTCACTCTTCATACTGCAGTCTGCATATCTAATTCTTGATGATTTTCTTGGCCAGGTAAAAATACACATGGGGGAGGGATGGTATTATGATTTCTCTCACACACATTTCGATGCATATTCGCCTCCCGATTTCTATGCTAGGGTGAGTTCATACTTCAAAGTTCATATTTAGTGGTATCCAGAGTTCTCACGTCCTGCTGCCAAAAAAATGTCCATTAGGAATGGTTTCTTGTAAAATGAAAAAAAACCTTGAAAGGGAAAAGAGAAATGAAGTCTGTCTAAGGTCAAAGTGGCTAATGGTTGACGGAAAAATTGAAATCATCCTATGTTTATTGACACTCTGGTGTGTGTAGGTCGGAATTGCTGGAGTGCCAGCTGACTGTATAATGAAGAAAACAAAGACACTGGAGGACAGCTGGATACCCAACTGGAATGAAGAATTCGAGTTTCCACTTACAGTACCAGAACTAGCTCTGCTCCGGATCGAGGTTCATGAGTATGACATGTCAGAAAAGGATGATTTTGGAGGACAAACTGTCCTCCCTGTCTGGGAACTAAGAAGGGGCATTAGATCAGTCGCCCTCAATAGCCGAAAGGGGGAGAAGTACAAGTCTGTAAAGCTACTCATGCACTTTGACTTCGTCTGACTTGGTTCATAAGTTATGCATCTGCTGATATCACACACTCACATTCGAGGATACAAACCACAACACCCAAGCTCCTTCACGGCACAACCTGATTACACATTGAGATTGTACATAACACCCATGATGTTGTATTGTTCATGCTTTGCGAGTGATGTAAAAAAACAAATCAGAAATGTTACGGCAACATTTGGTGCAAAACACTACTTTCTGTGCAGGTGAATATTCAAAGCTGTATCAGTTACATCATTACTACTTAAGGCCTGATTTAGGGTTTAGATTTGGGATCACCGGTTCATAAATCAATTTTCTTCCACTGGGCACTAAGGTTACAAGGTTCTCCTTATAATGGAGGAACAATCAATTTTCTACCGGTTCCAGTTCCACGTTTTATCCCACGTTGCATAAATTATGTTCTACGAGCATCACCAAGAACGTGTCACTTCCTCAACAAATAAACCCGACCCGATTATTCATTTACATACATCACAGCACAGTGGAATGGATTGATCCATCAAATGAATCCCAACACGTCATTGCTCATACAGGCTTACGTGTTCTCCATCAAATAAATCTGCCACACGGCCCACCATTAAACTTAGACCCACTTCACGTCCCTATCGTGGCCCAACAAACCCGACCCGGCCCAATATCAAACACTCCTTAACCCTCACGTCTCCTCTCCGTTCCACAGTCGTCCATAGTGGAACGCCCACGTCACCCCTTAAAATTAATCATCCTTACTTGACTATCCAAATCCACTCTCACATCTCCCACGCATGCCACACGCGCCAAACATATCCATCCACGTCACCATTCTCCATTCCGTCCAAATCCAATCACCCTCCCACACGTGCGACATTTTTAATAATAAAGTAATAATAATGGTCGGAGATAATAATATGGTTGGTGGGACCCACCCGAAATGCAAATGAAATGAAAATGCTCGTATTTGAATTTGAGTTTCAAGGGTAGAACGCAGCAGAAGAAATGAAGGTAAGAATAATCAACGATTAGTGAGCGAAGGTTTGACTTTGACCAGTTTCGAGAAAGCGTAGAGAAGACAAGTCTCATCTTCCTTCCTCCTTCCTCCAACTTCGATATATAACTAGCAACACACACATCCAATTCTCACTCAACCAATTTTTACTTCATTCCTCCCTCCTCTACCCACTTCCTCATTCGCCGCCGTAGATCTTGTCGCTCTGGTGAGTCTCCTTTTATTCGAACAAACTCGTTTTTAAAGTTTGATTTTTGTTTGGTTAGATCTGGAATTGTGAGTTTCTAGACTGTATCGATCTGATGCTTTGATTGATTTTAGATATGGGTAAGTGTTGAATATGATGTCGGTCTGTCAAACTGATTATTTTATCATCCTTTGTCTGCAGATTTTCATAGGGCTTGAGTTGTCAAGCTGATATTCATGTGTATTTATCCCAAGGTTGAGAGCAATTTTGCTGCAATTGAAAGTAGAGAGGGTAAAGATCAGAAGCGAGAAATGGAGGCTTTGATGAAAGGTTCAGTTTTGCTTGAATTGGCGGCATTTGATGAGGTTGAGAGATTTGTGAAGGAAGTGGAGGAGAAGGGGTTTGATGTTGATGAGGTTGGGCGTTGGTATGGACGTGGAGTTGGTAGTAGGAAGATGGGGATTGATGAGAGAACTCCTTTGATGGTTGCTGCTATGTATGGTAGTGTTAAGGTTGTGGAGTATATTGTTGGTACTGGGAAGGTTGATGTTAACAGGGCTTGTGGGATTGATGGGGTTACTGCTCTTCATTGTGCTGCGGCTGGTGGTTCTGATTTGTCACTTGAGGTGGCTAAGTGTTTGATTGATGCTTCTGCAGATATTAATTGTGTTGATGCAAAGGGGAACAGGCCTGTTGATTTGATATTTCCTGGGGTGAAGTCTGTTCATAGTTTGAAAAGAAAGAGTTTGGAGATGTTGCTCAAGGGGATTAGTTGCACTGATGATGAGATTGACCAGGAGGTGGAGCAGCAAGTGATGACACCGAGAGTGTTGTCGGA
Organism: Sedum album; assembly: GCA_006409495.1. NCBI lineage: Eukaryota > Viridiplantae > Streptophyta > Magnoliopsida > Saxifragales > Crassulaceae > Sedum > Sedum album. The sequence continues at coordinate 283,178 of QZGG01000086.1, forward strand.
GAAGAAAGAGTATCCTGTTGACATATCATTGCCTGATATCAATGATGGAGTGTATGGGACAGATGAATTTAGGATGTATAGTTTCAAGGTGAAACCTTGCTCCAGAGCGTACTCTCATGATTGGACTGAGTGCCCTTTCGTTCACCCAGGTGAGAATGCTAGGAGAAGAGACCCCAGGAAACACCCCTACTCTTGTGTGCCATGCCCTGAGTTCCGCAAAGGATCTTGCAGGCAGGGAGATGCTTGTGAGTATGCTCATGGTGTGTTTGAGAGCTGGCTTCATCCTGCTCAATACAGGACTCGTCTTTGCAAGGATGAGGTAGGATGTGCGAGGAAGGTATGCTTTTTCGCTCACAAGCCTGAAGAATTGAGACCTGTTTACGCTTCCACTGGTTCTGCTATGCCTTCGCCCAAGTCTCTATCAAGTTCCATGGACATGGGGGTACTTAGTCCTTTGTCCCATGGGTCGTTGAGCTCGATGATGCCTCCAACATCAACCCCTCCTATGTCACCAGCTGCTGCACCGTCTCCTAAGAATGGAAACTTGTGGGAAAATAAGCTTAATCTTACACCTCCGATGCTGCAGCTTCCTGGCAGCAGACTTAGGACTGCTTCTTCCGCTAGGGATTTGGAATTTGAGATGGAAATGCTTGGGCTTGAGAATCATCATAGACAGCAACAACAGCAACATATGATGGATGAGATCACTCGCCTCTCTTCGCCAACCAGCTGGAACAAGCAACAAAGCAGATTCGGAGACCTTACACCCACCAATCTGGATGGTTCGTTTGGGTCTCAGGATATGTCCATGTACTCTCAAATGCAAGGCATCTCAACCCAGATTCAGTCTCCAACTGGTCTCCAGATGCGCCAAAGCTTGAACCAGCAACATGGAAACTACCCCAACAACTACTGCTCATCTCCAGTTCGGAAGCAGGTTCCTTCCTATGGATTTGACTCATCTGCAGCTGTTGCTGCTGCTGTCATGAACTCAAGGACTTCAGCTTTTGCCAAGCGAAGCCAAAGTTTTGTTGATCGCAGCATAATAAACAATCGCGCTAGTCTAACCGGATCTGGCCATTCCTTTGATATGACCACTTCAAATGTAAGTGACTGGAACTCTCCCAGTGGGAGACTGGACTGGGGGATGCAAGGCGAAGACCTAAACAAGCTCAGAAAATCCGCCTCATTTGGTTTCAGAAGCAGCAACTCTCCACCAAAGACAACCTTAGCACCCTCAACTTTTGACGAGCCAGATGTTTCTTGGGTTAATTCCCTAGTTAAGGATGCTCCCACAACAGGGTCTGACTATTTCAACACTCCTGTGAAGCAACAACATCAGTACCGCCGTGGAGAAGAAGTCCTCCCGGCTTGGATGGAGCAGATGTACATAGAACAGGAGCAAATGGTGGCTTAAGCTGTCCATCATCTCCATGCTCATAAACACAGAGCTGATAGATTACATACCCTGACAAGTTAGCATATTTCCGGAGTTCCTCAAATGCTCGAGATCATTGGAATACAGGTTCCTCAGCATCATCAAGTTACCAGAGAACCCTCCTATTCGTTAATTATTCATCATATTTTTTTCTTTTTTCCACTTCATTTAGTTTCTTTCAATTACTGAGAATCAGTTTTATATATTCAAAGATGATAAATGTTGTATGTCAACATTCCCATTTATTCAATTGCAAGTCAGAAGACAAGAAAATCATCTTCAGCTCATACTTAGTATGCTATGGAATAAAATCATATTGATTATTTCATGTGGATTAATTTTTTTGAAGGACTCGTGAAAACCATTTCACATTCGTTACGGAATTTTATCGATACACGACATCGTATCAACACATTATGAAATATATGAGTTGCACATGTTATGCACGTGTAATTATATATAATAAGTGCAATGGCGTGGTACAATCTCATGCATTGATAAATTACAATCAACGAATGCCGAATACAAAATGAGATTCATGAACACACCAAAATGAATGGAACTTTATGATACAATCTCTAGAATAATATTCCCTTTGTCCTATAAAGTTTGTTCTATTTTGATTATTTATAAGATATAAAATAATCAAAGCGGACAAGACGGAGAGAGTATAAGGAATCAGCCGGTCATGCATTGTTCATGCCAGTTGCCGTTTGTAATTCATTGTCTCAATCAGTGGATCATTAAAAGATCAGGCAGCACTAATCCTCCATCTGATATAAACAAAGTGTGAATCATTGCATTATATAAATAATTAATGCATGTATCACTACACTTTTTCATCATATTTAAACTCATTCTTGTCTCTCAACTTGCTTCTTGTGGAGTTGTAGTCTTTTTAAATACACGAAAAGCAGTAGCAATTCGGTTAAAGAAATAATAAGTTATTGATCGATCAGTGTGCCCAACCCTCTTGCATTTCTTTAATCAATTATGTTAATAACACTAATACAAAAATAAGGTTGGTAGTGCATGATTAAGGTATGACCAACCTGCAATTAGTTGAGTGTTTTTGGGAATGAATTTGGTGGTCTAATCTAATGGAGTTTGATGTGTCCAGGACGAGCGAATCATGAGATTGATTAGGACTTATTTATGCAACTAAACCTTATCAACTTGTTACGCGTATTCAATAATGATGTTGAGGCAAGTGCAGAGGTCAACTTTGGTCAACATGTAGTGTAGGACACATGGTTGCATTTACGCGCTTAGCTTTCTATTTTGTTGTTTTTGTTTGATTTTCAGCCGCCCATAATCTCAATTTATTGACTTTTGTTTTGTGTTTTTGGATTGGAACAAACAAATATACATATTTTAATCATGGCATGGAATATGATGACCTTTTTGTCGGATGGTACGGTCGCCATCCGTGTATTGTTACTGAAAGTGATGCTCTAAGTTTTGTTGTCAATAAGAGTTTTAATAATTTGCTACTTGCAAATATCCAGCTTCGCTGTAATGAGAAACGATCATTTGCGATTCCTTACGTGTCGTGCGATCACTGTGATCCACGATTTGGACCGTTAGATCACTTTAGAAAAGTTATATACAAACTCTTTAGAAATGATCGTGTTCATTTATTTCAAGATCCGCCATTGGCTAAACAATCATAGCTCAAAAGCATATATTTTATGGTCTTCAATTTTCACGGCTTACAAGTTACAATCGCTTCCATTAGCAATGCTATCACATTTGATAACATTTAGTAGTTGGAATTTTCTAATGGAGACAGTTATAGTATAGAGGGATTTTCTGCAAGTTGGGGTCAAATAAAATTATTTAAATGGTATTTTGCAGTTATTGTTCCATTTAAGGTTATAAACACAGGCACAAATCACATCATTTCAAACTATAGATCATGTACAAATGTATTTTCTTGTAATTATACTGAAATGATGCAAATAATAGTTGACCATGAAGAGGAACATGTCGGCCACCACATTATGTAATTCATATCAGAAGTAGGATGAGAATAATTAACGGCGTCCCTTCTCCAAATTGTGTTTGTGCTTCTGGAGCCTTTAAATTGCTCGACCTCAAACCGACTTAAACATCACTGTTACAGAATTTGAATGGCTTCCAAGTACTATACATTATTGTTACAGGCTTACAGCTTCCACCACTTATTGCGTTTTTCCATTCTCTTGGCAAGTTCTTGAGCCATGGAAGCAAAGTTTTCCGCACCATTTTGAAGTTCTTCAGTTCTTTTACTCAAGTTCTGTCATATTGATCAAGAAGTTGAACAAATGGCGATGAGTAAACAGAGTGAAATAGATGTAAATTACGAAGATGAAAATAAAATTAAAAGATTGACCTCAAGTTTTTCTTGGCGCTCCACAAGCCTTTCCCTAGCACGTGCAGCGGCAGCGGCGGCAGCCTAAAATCAGTTGACATATAATTTGTAAGCTGAAAGAGAAAAATGTAACAAGAGAAATAGAGTGAAAGACACCTCTGGCTTTGTATTTTGCTGCAATTTCTTCAACGTTTCTGGCTTTAGGTTTGCTGTCGCTTGCTCCTCCAAATAATTTCTCCCTATCTGTTTCTTTACCTGCAGAGAACTTCTTTCAAAATCATGCTACGTGACATCTCTGAGAAGCTGAGCTTAACCTATCTTACCTTTTTCATCATTCTTATATCCATGTGACTGAGATGTGGAAGGCAAGACAATAGGCTCATCAATTTCAACGTCATCTAAATGATGCATAAAACATGAGAATGCACAGAAAGTGCTATATGGGCATTTTATAAAATAACTCAATTAAATGCTATAAACAAACGGGAGGGAAATATATAGTAATCATATATACGAATCACATAGGATGAAATACCTATTTGCAACTCAAGCTCCAAAACTTCTTCATTTGTGTTTGTGGATGGTGGAGTTGTTTTTCCCGGGAGTCTTGAGAATACACCGTCAAGCTGCGAAGAAAAAGATTCACCAAGATCTTTATTATCTATGTTATTATCTGCTTTGCCAGCTTTTATGCCTTTTATGAGACCACCCAGAATACCAGGGACATCAACCTAAATAGGTATATTGCAGGAACAAACTTGTATTAGCATTCAAAAGACCGGCAATTGTGTGAATGAAGAAAAGAAATAGAGGGGAGACAGAAATCATAAAAAACCTGTTTCTTCTTAGCATTCATTGAAAACTTAATGGCTGCATCAGCTGCTGCAGCGAGGACTTCATCATGAAGACTAGGCAATGATTCCGGGATTCTGAAATTTAATATGACAATGCTTTGAGAAACTCTGAATGCAGAGATGAAAACATCCCTCTGATCCTACATACTGGAGATGCACAAACCTGAAAACATTCTCAGATGCCAGCAATGACACAATGGAAAACTCGCATCCATTTCCCTAAAGTACAAACAAGGAACAATTACTGAAATTTACACCTGAATTTTTTTAACATAAACATATATAAATCCGTAACTCCCAAAGAAACTTTATAAAAAATATCATTCTGTGCAATGCTGTGGCCTGTGGATGTAAGTGGTTTGAAGAAAACTCAGCTCTCTACTTCGCAGAAAAATGACTAACCAGTGCTAATTGCCCACCAGAGGAGGTCAATCTTTTTTCCATGTTCTTTTTAAAGTTCCACCTCAGAATAGACATTAAAGAGCATTCTTTTACAATTTCAAGTTCAGGAATCGACCTGTGAAGTTTAGTTGCAAGCTTTTGAAGAATGGCAAAGATTGAAATGAAAGAAAATAATAATTAAAGAACCATGTTTGATTCTTTGAGAGGAAACATGGAAGACATACCTAATTTCAATGACACCAGATCGATAAAGCAAAGCAATTCCACGCTTTTGAGAATTTTCCTCGAAGACCATGGTCCAACAACAAGGATTTACCAGCTTCATCTTCTTGATGTACTTAGTCTCTGCCTACAACCACGAGACGTGTGTGAACACATTTTAATGGTGCAAAAGGAACTCAGATAAAAACAAAAGTGAAACTGGAAGCACCTGAAACAAGGAATCGATATGACTTAACAACAATGAATTGTTACAACTGAATAAAACAAGTGAATCCTTGATATTTTTTTCGGTTATTTCTGTGTCCGGTGAATTTTGGTCATTAGGTTGACCCTCCCGGTCGCTTTGTTGATGCTCAGATTCAGTGACTTTGGATGAGTTGATATCTTCAGAAATTGTGCCCCCTGTACAAAAGTTACTTAACAATTTAGCATATAACATGCAATACATAGATCTAACTATTTTCCACGGTGAGATACTTGCCTATAAAATGCATGGAAATGGCTGTCAAATTTTCCTCTGGATCCAAACACCAGGTGTTGTTCATACCTCCATTAGTAGCGTCTAGAACAAATACATTAGCATTTTTAGTCAAAAGGATAATTTTTTCCTCCCCAACCTCATTTGAATTTTCTGATTCAGAACCCTCGAAAATGCCTCCTTCGCTATTACCCTTCAAAAGGAAGCTTGAATAAATAGATATTATTGGAGAACTTGGATTTGATAAAGCATCTGTCAGAAATATGACAGCGAAGGATCTCAAATCAAGTAATGCCACCTGAAATATAATGTGAAACACTCTTAGATCAACGTATAAAACTGATTGTTATAGGCAGGCTGGGGTAAAATACTCAGTAAACTTACCCGACCGCATTCATATCCTGCAGCAGCTTTGTCACCATAATTTAAAAACTTCAGCGTTCGCACAGGAGACTTGATCGTGCTAAACACAGCCACGCATTTAGGAACTCCTTGCTGATGATCGATAACTGTAGCCATTGCATTAATTTATATCTTACAACCAATCACATAAAGATGCATAAATATACAATTAGCTCAGTAGTCGACTGCTCATGAAATCACCCACTCAACGCCTCATACACCACATTTACATCCCATAATCTCGAAACACAAAATGAACACATTAACTGGTGATCTTGTTCATTTATAGCCATTTCACACATATTGGGGCAACTACAGAGTACAGACCGTGTCTTGGAAGTCTCACCTTCATGTTTGTCTTCAAGGATAAGACGCACAGCATTTTCATCCGAACCACCGACAAGCTTGTACAACCATACCTGGATTATACCAAAGATGAAAACATTAACTGGTGATACCTAAGGTACATGTAAAAATGTCAAGCGAAAATTAAACACAAGTGGAATTGTCTCTTACCAAACCAGTTTCGTTACCAACTATTAAATTAGAGCTAGAAGGGCAGAAGTTCAACGCTGACACTGGGGCAATTAAATCATCTACTTGGGGGTCTCCTAGCTTCATGCCACACATTTAGTCAATAGTCAACATTTTCAGCCAAATTCAAGTGTTCTTACCCTTACAAATCAATAGACAACAAGTTAACCTTGAGTTGTAAGATCGTAATAAGAAATAGTGATGGATATGTCGCATCCCATATCCGTACGGATCCATCATGATAACCCCCACATACAACCTCTTGATTTGATGACCATTAGCACAAAGTTGACTAGGCACACCACCTGTCAGCGCAAACTTAGTGCTTCCTGAATTTTGTGCTGCTTCAGAACTGACAACCTATAGAAACGGAACTATTTATTTAGTTCAGTTGTGCTTAGAGCAATTCTAAATATCTCATTTTTACTAGAAGATACCTTTGCTAAAGAAGCAGACAACTCCTCAACCGCATAAACAGGATGCAATTGTCCAACAGTCATAAAGAGTTCCAAGGTATCCACCGTAGTACGAAATGGTACAGAATGTATCAAACCTTTGTTCTCTTGTTCTGACATAAAGCTAGACGAATAGATGTCATCATAGATATGCAACTGCCCGGGATTTGTCAATACACAGACAGTGCAGTTGCTATCTTCAGTTGCCCCTGCCTTTGACAGTAATCTCATATCCGCAAATGAACCATGCAGTGTAAGATCCACTCGTCCAACACATTTGAGGGAGTCTAAGCCAGATGACCAATCAAGTCGCAATATCTGCTCAGCACAGTATTTGTTTTACATAATACAAAAAACTGCCACAATAATTTGTACTCCCAAGACCTATTTTAACACTCTTAAATATTTTCACGAAGTCACCACACCCGAATGACGTTAACATATGGCTGTAAGATATCCGACTTTTACTGAATATGCATACTAACAGGAAGTTTTTAACAATATCAGCTGAATTAGATTTGTACCTCCGCTAATTATCATTTGTACACCCACGTATCCTTGTAACAAAATTAACACGTACTACATGTGAAATACATACGTAAGATATCTACCATTAGCCATGATACTGGAAGGTAGAGAGTCTGTTTAATACAACAAATCAACATAATTTTTCAATAAAGACGCGCGCCTTGGTAACAAAAAAAGTACTAATAACGAATGTCATTCAGAAATTCACCAGATTAGATCCGAACTAGGTGCAGTGAACTGTTAACAAATAATTTTATGGTACCATGAGTCAAAACTCCTAGAGCAAACTTCTTAGAGATTTTTAGGTTTGAAAACTTTATCCTTTTCATCATACAGCGTAGATTTGGAATGTTGCTAGTAAATGATATGCACATGATTCTTTTGCTTAGTGTACCACAGTAAATTTCAAGTCATAGCTTACCGTGAGAACTTCATCAGATCCGATTTCATCCCCGCCGTATACAAAAAGTAACCCTCCTTTATCATTATTGGTAACATCAGCAGACCAATGTAAAACAATAACTGGAAGTCGTCTATCGCCAGACGCTAGCTGTAGTTTGACAACTTTATTAGAGGACTTTACATTTCGCTGGTCTTTTAGGTTCCACATCAGAATATCCCCATCTACATAACCCACTGCGAGAACTGACCCATTTGAAGATGCCCAACAAAGCGAACAAATCTCTTTCTCTAGTTGTTCTTGAATCGACGGATCATCAGGACTACCAGGTTTATTCTTGTTTAAAACGTTAACTACGGGCTCATTCATCAAATGAAGATCCTTATTTCCTCTAACAGTAACTATTTGAGCTTCGAGAGTATCCCAAAGCACAATAACACCATTGTCATATGCAACCAAAAGCCTGAAATAATGGCAGCCTATTAGGCAAGTAGATAATATGTAATGGCGTGATACACGAAGCATTCAGCTATGTTGAAAAGAAGTCAGCACCGCAAGAACATTGGTTAGTTGAAAAATAACAATTTGAAAGATTATCCCAAAGCACAATAACACCATTGTCATATGCAACTAAAAGCCTGAAATAATGGCAGCCTATAAGGCGTAGTAGATAATATGTAATGGCGTGATACACGAAGCATTCAGCTATGTTGAAAAACAGTCAGCACCTCAAGAACATTGGTAAGTGGAAAAATAACAATTTGAAAGATTATCGTCAATGAGTTTATATATTTTGCAAAATTCTGAAAAGAAAATTGTGCAGTTGCAATACCTATTTCCATGATGGCCAGGTTGCAACAGAAGTGCGACAACCGAATTATGGTCTGGTAATTGAATTTCAGCTTTCTCTGAGAAGTTGAGAAATCTAGAATTATTAAAAAATGGATGGTTGTCGTTCATGAAACAAGATAGAGCAAATGAAAAACACTGCTTTCACACATATACTATTTACCAGCAATGATATCTGCAGAAAGACGGTAAGGAAGTTGCAAAAGTTTTCCTTCTATAGCATCAAACTTAACCACAGACACCTCTCCTAGCTCATCTCCTATGTAACTTCACAAGAAATAAGTAAATTACACAAGTCAAGTGCAGTTTAGCAAAAAAAGGGCAAATCAAAGGCAAGTTTGTAACTTACATAAACTGTGTGCCATATATCACTGATAAAGCTGTTACATTGCAATTCCACTGCAATGTAGAAGCAAGTTCTCTGCATTTCAAGTCCCAGACCTGAAAAAACAACTTCAATAATTAATCACAATACTTCACCCATGAGCTTGGATAAAAGATTAAACACCAAGGTAGATAGAATATTTATTAAGAATAAAATATTAGCATGTTACCTGAATATCATTTTCATTCGAGACACTGATCAGCAAACCTTGATTCTGTAAGAACTGAAATGCAAAGAAGATGGATTATAACGACAGTAAACAACGAGAAGACAGCCCGACATCCAGTACTACAAGATAATATTACAAGTCCACAGACCCATCCAAAGATTACTAATGGAAGACAAAATAGCTTATAGGGTTTAGGAATGTGGTAAGACTCACAACCCATGTGAATAACATCCTAATGCTACAACCTTTGCAGCTCCGCTCAATAAGGTAAGGAATTCACCAAACATCAAGCAAAAACTATGGATTTTTTTGATTCCAAACGCACCTCAAGATACTTGAAAGGAAGTTGCTTCGGAGATACGAATAGAGCTTCAATGTTGTCACCACCAATAACTTTTATTCTCCCATCTCTGCAATTTGAAAGATCTTTTTTGTGTTAGCCTATTACCTAGTAACATTGATTAATCTTCCCAAAATTAAGAAAATTAGCATAATCAACTGCAAAGATAGAACTTAACCATTCAAGATTGGCCATATATTACAAAGTTTATTCAGACAATCGAAAATGCGCCAATTTTTATGCTTACAGTGTTCCCACAGCCAAGAGTCGTTGTATAGGATCAAACGCAAGCAAAGATGCCGTTGACGGAATCCCATAATGGGCCACAATACGTGGATCAAGGTCAGCTTCCGTCAGCTTATTTTTCGTCATATTACCCTGTACATAGCAACCAATCCCTGATCAATCACAACTCATAACAAATATCAGAAACAGCACCAAATCTGACGATCATCTCACTTTTATGCGTAGTCTCAAAAGTCAAAACCTCCCCTATTAAATAGATGCTCTAAGCAATAAAACTTCTATTCATACAAAAACACCCAGCAAACTAGTAATATCCCTAAAAGCCTCTCTCCACAATGTTTGTCAAAGAATCCATCAACACAACATAGAAAATTAAACCTCATTATCAGCAGACGTCAATATCAAACTCTCAATTGACCATTTCCAGACGAAATCTCAATGTATCAACCAAACCACACAATCTATTCCGTACACTCACGGATCATCAAATTTATTATATTAAAAAGTGATTAGTTTTGAAGTGACGCAAACCTCTTCGGGCGGCGATGACGGATGCTGCTCCGCCGGTTGCTTGTGGAACAGCTTCTTGAACATGGCGATTCGCGGCCGGAGTGGCTGACTGCGTTTCCAGATTTTGATTCTCGGCGACTTGATGGAGTGCGAGGCTCGTCGTTCGTTGTGTTGACGTTGATGCGAATTGAAATTGAAATCAAATCGAACCGGAATTGAACCAGAACGAATGTGAGTTCTGGTCGGACCGGAAATTTGGGTTCAGATTAATTTAAACTTATTTTACCCATATCCAATAGTGGGAAAACCCGAAAATGTTCGACACATAAGTCCAAATTTTTGGAAAACGAGACTTCTCAAATTACTTCAAGATTCATAGATTTTATTTATTCGAAATTCGGTTCTCTAAGGTGTGCCTCTTTAAGCAACAGTTCAATTCCAATCGATCGTGTATTTTAAATCAATTGTAAAATAATAAAATTCAATTTTAATCTCAATCGTCAGATTAACGATTAATATTTAATCATTTCGTCTCACAAATATTTAAGGTTCTCTAAATTTTATTCCCAATCTTAATAGTTAAGATTCAGAATTGTAATTTATTAAATTAAAATGAGAAAACTCATAGATATTGATTAGAAAGTGATCATATTTTGGGATGATAATTTTTTTTGATTACATTGGGATGATATTTTTACAAGTACAAATTCCTAGATGTATTTTACACCACTAATATTGTCTTAAGTTCTATATTGTTAAGACAAATTATTTTTTATACTTGGATTCGCCATTGCAGTATG